>JARACY010001175.1:0-64478 GCA_029255725.1 Scrobipalpa atriplicella | reverse complement strand
ATAATGTCATACGATAAATAAATAATGACACTCATACGAAGAGATGGAGCGTAGTTACTCTAATCCGGAACCACACAGCAAATTTATAGCTTTGTTTAATCAAGTTTCAAATACCAAATACTTGAATCCAGTGAAATGTGTTTCATTATCAGATTTCGATTCAATTTTATTCACCGAGAATCAAGCTGAATTTAGATTGACTATCGACTATCGACTTGCACTCGACTGTTGTATTGGTGGAATGCATAATTTATTGATGCTGGTCAATAGAGTGTTTAGATTGTTTAGATTTGATGTTTGAATAAAAATGTTGGTGTTGTTAACAGCTAGTTCAATCATCTCTTAAAATATACATTATGGGTATTTAATTCGTACTGATTTTGGGAAAGAATGAGCTTGGAAAAATCGATAGTAAACTTATAGGTGGTAACCCTTTAGGTCCCAACCAACACTTTTTTATTTCCGACTTGTGAAAGGGACATTAAAAATATAATTTAATTAAAGGGATTTCAGATGGTTATTTTGTACCAGGTCGTTAGGTTGTCCCTTAAATACATTTTTTGCTACACCATACACCAACATAGCTACCTACATAGGTAGGTATCCTCTTCTTCTACAGAATGCCTTAGAAGACAATCAGCTGTTAAATTTTATGTTCTAATCGATCCCAGTTCAGCTTAGAACTAAGTATTACTTAGTCTGATTTGTACATTGAGTGCGGGAAGAGCAGTGCATACACGAGAGAGATTGCACCGACAAGCCAACTGGAGTGGAATGCAAACAGGACGCATCGCTTCGGTACTAGAACATAACTAAAGTTACTAGTTCCGAAAACCGTTACTTTTGACGGTAGAGTTTGCTATTTAATCTGGAGATTAAGGCTTGTATTTATAAAGCGATCTCAAGATTGAGCGCTATATAAAGTATGGATTTGACTGATCGAACTCAAACTCGCTGTCACTCTTGAGAGCTGACTATAAATACTTGCTTTGCTTTGTATGTTCAAATAGTCGAGACGTAAAAGTAAGTAAGAAGGTGTTAGGCAGCTTCCCGCAAAATGATAGAGTTTGTTCAATCAACAAACTGAACAACTTTCACCAGGAAATTCTATTATTTTTCAGGAAATGAAAAAATAGTTTGACTTCTTCTTACAAAATTACCACTTCTATTAGACGATTTGTATGGGAAGCCATTTTTTTGCTTTCTTTGTGAAAACAGTCCAGTGTCATAGACTTAACATCTGTCCCTACATTTGAAAACCACCATATAGGTTTACATTAAATTGTCACATAGAGTTGAACTATGTAATAATAAAATTACCTCAATAAATAATACCAACCACAGGTAGCTTATTTCATTATACAGTAATGGCCTGCATGATACACTGAAAAAACTGATAATGATAGATGACGTGAATTCAGCTTAAAACATGATGAATTCACGTAAAGTAGGGAGCATACTGACATCACCAAAAATAAGGATGATAATACTGTTGCTGATGATAACGGCATTTAAGAGGACATATCATCATGGATTTAGTGGGATGAGTATGCATTACTTAATTATGTTCCTACTGTTTATGTTCCATTTCCTCATATCTCGTGGTATGACCTATTATTTTTCCTACAATTTTGTGATGACGTGCTCACGTCTCCATTGATGTCCTACCAAACTATTAATATTTCCTCTTATTTTGGGTTATGACCTATTATTTTTCCTACTATTTCGTGACGACGTCATCACATCTCCTGTGGTATCATACCAAATATTATTATTTCCTCTTATTTTGGGTTATGACCTATTATTTTTCTTACTATTTCGTGACGACGTCATCACATCTCCGGTGGTGTCATACCAAATATTATTATTTCCTCTTATTTTGGGTTATGACCTATTATTTTATACGTTTTGAAGGGAAACCAGAGTTACCGATACCAACCGCTCCGGCTTACTTATGATAACGCCGTGAACACAACGATACCGCGTTTCAGATACTAACAGCGACATCTCTCGGATTATTTGTGCGTAATCAGAAGCTCGAGTATGGCCAAATATACATAATTCATCAACCTAATGACGTAGGAATTTAATTTATAAATAGCGCATCATCTAATTAGAGTAGATATATCCTGTCAGTTGGGTGGGCCTACTGCTTCCGTCAAAGTGTGAACGCTTCACTACACTAACCTTCCTTTCCTTGTAATTAATTCCTCCTACTACACTACAGTTTCAAGTTAACAATAAGCAGTAATCCACGCTATTTCCATTCATGTAAGATATGAAATTATTCTTTTGATTTATGTTTTCAAATAGGCGCACTGCGAGCTCAGAACTTTAAATTAGAATTCTGTTATGTTTTATTGTAAGTATGAACACTATAAGCAACAAAATCTTTTTAAATAAATATCTCTCCATACATACATACATATACATATATTCACGCCTTTTTCCCTAATGGGGTAGGCAGAGCGTAATCGACCTAATCAAAGGTCGTTCCGCCACGTTTGACAAGTTTTGAGGGTTATTCCAGATAGATCTCTGCTATATTGCTAAAGTGACAGGTTGTCAGCCCATCGCCTAAATTAGAATACTGAAACCCTCGAATCCCTTAACTGATTTTTACAGCATGCCCGGCAGGAGATGCAGCTGGCACATTCTATGTTTTTCTATCACTTCCAGTCCAGCATGGAAGAATCTCTATGATTATAATATTCTCATTTACCATCCGCCTCAGGGAAGTTAAAAGAAATACTAATGTAGTAGGAAATCTCAGAAAGTTGATTAGTGTCATCGTAAATTTGTAGGAATCATACAAAAGTTGATGAAGGTCCTCTTAAATATGACTTTCAGTAATCGTATTATAGTATTCTACCCTATTACCTACAATATGGTGACTTCAGTATATTTTAAGAGATACGTCTTCATATAAAATATGAAATCTGCATTAAATACGGTGACACTTTCATTGTATTTTATAAATATAATCTAAATTATGAGTATCATTCAAATTTGTAAGAAAGTGTTTTATTTACGATTACTGAGTGTTGTTGTATGAAGAAAATAAATATTATTTTAAGTGACCAGTTTTTAAGGTGATAAGCATCATAATATTACCTTAATTACCCAAATAATTTGATTACATCTTACACGTTTTAAAAATGGCATGATATTGAGCTATTATCTCCTTTTCTTATGACAACGCACCTATTTTCTACACCGATATCACGATATTTTTAGATTACGCCAAAATGTCATTTTTCTCAGTGTAATCGCAATATAACAGGACCGCAATTAGACAGGTGTGTAACATACAGCAAACTAACCTGAAGCTGCTAAATGTGCCTCTAAATAGTATGAAAATGGCCAACAGTCGTATATTATTCAGCTTATTGCACAGCATGGTCGTTAGTTGGCCGTATAACCGCACTGTAACATTAATGCTACAATTCAGGTGCGTAATATACCTACAACTTAGAGCAACACGGCCTTCCGCTCCGCCCGGAAAGGCTGTGTTGCTCTAAGACCTACAAGAATCTCCTGTAGATATAATTATGAATAAAATTTTCCACCTAAAGTACTTATAGCTATTATAAATTGACTATAATGGTAGAGTACCTATTTTATTAAAATCGGTATAGGGTTTAAAAAAAATAATATTTTACAACTCTAAAGAAATATAAATATACTTTATTTTATTCTTAACAACACTCATCCGCAAAATAAAAATGCGAAAAAACAACAGTTTTTAAAAAAGTTTTGCTAATTTATTTTTAAGAACGCATAGCAAAAGTTGGAGAACATTCTGTTTGACAAGTTCTTTTTAGTATGATACTTACTTCTAGTAAAATATAAATGATTCACCAAAAATAAAAACGCTACTTTTACAACAACCACAGAGTCAGTTTGCTTGATATCGAGTAGGTACGACTGACTGAGTAGTATCGATACTTTTTTCGTATCCTTAGGGATGGCAATCATTTTAGTTAAGATTTATAAATACAATAACCATATTAAAACACGTGAATGCTCTTATTGGAATCCTGTAAAAGCAACTTCCAGTAAGTACCTACCACAAAGCAGCTGCAAGTGCTGTATACATTACATTATATCGGTGTTAGACCGCAAAAACCACATTAGTGTGAGTGAGCTCTGGTTTAGCGAGACGAAACAAAGCATTACTGTGAAATGTACCGTAAGAGGATCTCGATACCAAAATACGTAAACGATAACGTATTGGACCTTGGACAGTTGAGGGCAGTTTGTTCCTGGTAGCTTTTTTGACCTTGAACGTTATGTGGCTAGAAGTATTTTCAATGCTTATAAAGGTAAAGAATAAGATCATTGGAAACCTGTAAAGCAACTTCATATACACAAGGAAAGCAGCTGAAAGTGCAGTTACATTATCTCGGTGTTGGACCGCAAAAGCCGCATTAGTGTAAGTGAGCGCTAGTTTAGCGAGACTAAACAAAAGCATTGCTGTTAAAGATACCGAGACCAGCCCCTGTAGCATGCCGTCGTGCGATAACGAATATATCGCATCTATCTGCCAAACTTTCATACAATTTGACAGATAGATGCGATAAAATGTGTGATAAAACGGCTATCACGGCCTTATCGTGGCCGCATGCTACGGGGGGCAGGATATCGTAGCAAAATGTCTTCGGCACTGAATTGCTTACCTAAAGTAAAAAGGTCAAGGTTATGGATAGAAATAACTGCCTCCATGGTCTAGTACTTAGTCTGAGCTTTGGTTTTTCGCGTGGTGGTCGTTAGTTGACAGACTATAAATAAGATGATAAAGCCTGTTTTGTTAAATTGAAACTCGGAACCGTTTCTCAGAATGGTGATAATAATATTTATGTAGGGGTTACGCGCGATTCTTGCCGAATCGCGTTTTCTGCCGAAACGCGAATCTGCAGAACCGCGCGGAAAGGTTATGTAGGTACCTAATTGTATCCACGACTATATAGGTAATAAAAAGGGTGTAACTCTTCGAACTGAAAGAAGGTTGCTCATTCCACGAAACTAACAACTTTCACGAAGAAATCCTGTCAGGTATTTAAAAAAAATGGCTTTCCCATACAAATTATTTGATTGCAGTGGGTAATTTTGTAAGGGAAAGTTATTTTTTTTTATTTTTCATTTCATGAAAGAATTTCGTTGTGAAAGTAGTTTCGTTTCGTTACACCCTTATAATATGGACCTCAAGGGACAGTTTAGATACAAAGAAGTCCATTAGAATGTACTCATTGATTTTTACATGGGTCTGTAATTTCATACATGGGTTGTTCTTTTTTATTATAGATAAAATAAATAAACAGTTTTTTTTTATACTTACTCGACACAGTAACTTTAAATCATGCAAGTTCCGTTTATTTAATTAACTTGCGAGAAACAGTTGGTCCTGAAACTTTTCTTGTTACAAGGAAAGAATTAAGGAGTAGAGTCCTTGGCGAAAATACGCATCGTTATTCGTCCTACTTAGGAAGGGGTCGGACATTCGAGAATAGCGGTATGAGTACATTCTAATGGACTTCTTTGTATCTAAACTGTCCCTTGAGGTCCATATTATAAGGGTGTAACGAAACGAAACGTACTTTCACAACGAAATTCTTTCATGAAATGAAAAATAAAAAAAAATAACTTTCCCTTACAAAATTACCACTGCAATCAAAATAATTTGTATGGGAAAAGCCATTTTTTTTAAATACCTGACAGGATTTCTTCGTGTGAAAGTTGTTAGTTTCGTGGAATGAGCAACCTTCTTTCAGTTTCGAAGAGTTACACCCTTTTTATTACCTATATAGTCGTGGATACAATTAGGTACCTACATAACCTTTCCCGCGCGGTTCTGCAGATTCGCGTTTCGGCAGAAAACGCGATTCGGCAGAATCGCGCGTAACCCTACATAAATATTATTATCACCATTCTGATAAACGGTTCCGAGTTTCAATTTAACAAAACAGGCTTTATCATCTTATTTATAGTCTGTCAACTAACGACCACCACGCGAAAAACCAAAGCTCAGACTAAGTACTAGACCATGGAGGCAGTTATTTCTATCCATAACCTTGACCTTTTTACTTTAGGTAAGCAATTCAGTGCCGAAGACATTTTGCTACGATATCCTGCCCCCGTAGCATGCGGCCACGATAAGGCCGTGATAGCCGTTTTATCACACATTTTATCGCATCTATCTGTCAAATTGTATGAAAGTTTGGCAGATAGATGCGATATATTCGTTATCGCACGACGGCATGCTACAGGGGCTGGTCTCGGTATCTTTAACAGCAATGCTTTTGTTTAGTCTCGCTAAACTAGCGCTCACTTACACTAATGCGGCTTTTGCGGTCCAACACCGAGATAATGTAACTGCACTTTCAGCTGCTTTCCTTGTGTATATGAAGTTGCTTTACAGGTTTCCAATGATCTTATTCTTTACCTTTATAAGCATTGAAAATACTTCTAGCCACATAACGTTCAAGGTCAAAAAAGCTACCAGGAACAAACTGCCCTCAACTGTCCAAGGTCCAATACGTTATCGTTTACGTATTTTGGTATCGAGATCCTCTTACGGTACATTTCACAGTAATGCTTTGTTTCGTCTCGCTAAACCAGAGCTCACTCACACTAATGTGGTTTTTGCGGTCTAACACCGATATAATGTAATGTATACAGCACTTGCAGCTGCTTTGTGGTAGGTACTTACTGGAAGTTGCTTTTACAGGTTTCCAATAAGAGCATTCACGTGTTTTAATATGGTTATTGTATTTATAAATCTTAACTAAAATGATTGCCATCCTAAGGATACGAAAAAAGTATCGATACTACTCAGTCAGTCGTACCTACTCGATATCAAGCAAACTGACTCTGTGGTTGTTGTAAAAAGTAGCGTTTTTATTTTTTGGTGAATCATTTATATTTTACTAGAAGTAAGTATCATACTAAAAAGAACTTGTCAAACAGAATGTTCTCCAACTTTTGCTATGCGTTCTTAAAAATAAATTAGCAAAACTTTTTTAAAAACTGTTGTTTTTTCGCATTTTTATTTTGCGGATTGAGTGTTGTTAAGAATAAAATAAAGTATATTTATATTTCTTTAGAGTTGTAAAATATTATTTTTTTTAAACCCTATACCGATTTTAATAAAATAGGTACTCTACCATTATAGTCAATTTATAATAGCTATAAGTACTTTAGGTGGAAAATTTTATTCATAATTTATATCTACAGGAGATTCTTGTAGGTCTTAGAGCAACACAGCCTTTCCGGGCGGAGCGGAAGGCCGTGTTGCTCTAAGTTGTAGGTATATTACGCACCTGAATTGTAGCATTAATGTTACAGTGCGGTTATACGGCCAACTAACGACCATGCTGTGCAATAAGCTGAATAATATACGACTGTTGGCCATTTTCTTACTATTTAGAGGCACATTTAGCAGCTTCAGGTTAGTTTGCTGTATGTTACACACCTGTCTAATTGCGGTCCTGTTATATTGCGATTACACTGAGAAAAATGACATTTTGGCGTAATCTAAAAATATCGTGATATCGGTGTAAAATAGGTGCGTTGTCATAAGAAAAGGAGATAATAGCTCAATATCATGCCATTTTTAAAACGTGTAAGATGTAATCAAATTATTTGGGTAATTAAGGTAATATTATGATGCTTATCACCTTAAAAACTGGTCACTTAAAATAATATTATTTTCTTCATACAACAACACTCAGTAATCGTAAATAAAACACTTTCTTACAAATTTGAATGATACTCATAATTTAGATTATATTTATAAAATACAATGAAAGTGTCACCGTATTTAATGCAGATTTCATATTTTATATGAAGACGTATCTCTTAAAATATACTGAAGTCACCATATTGTAGGTAATAGGGTAGAATACTATAATACGATTACTGAAAGTCATATTTAAGAGGACCTTCATCAACTTTTGTATGATTCCTACAAATTTACGATGACACTAATCAACTTTCTGAGATTTCCTACTACATTAGTATTTCTTTTAACTTCCCTGAGGCGGGATGGTAAATGAGAATATTATAATCATAGAGATTCTTCCATGCTGGACTGGAAGTGATAGAAAAACATAGAATGTGCCAGCTGCATCTCCTGCCGGGCATGCTGTAAAAATCAGTTAAGGGATTCGAGGGTTTCAGTATTCTAATTTAGGCGATGGGCTGACAACCTGTCACTATAGCAATATACAGATCTATCTGGAATAACCCTCAAAACTTGTCAAACGTGGCGGAACGACCTTTGATTAGGTCGATTACGCTCTGCCTACCCCATTAGGGAAAAAGGCGTGAATATATGTATATGTATGTATGTATGGAGAGATATTTATTTTAAAAAGATTTTGTTGCTTATAGTGTTCATACTTACAATAAAAACATAACAGAATTCTAATTTAAAGTTCTGAGCTCGCAGTGCGCCTATTTGAAAACATAAATCAAAAGAATAATTTCATATCTTACATGAATGGAAATAGCGTGGGATTACTGCTTATTGTTAACTTGAAACTGTAGTGTAGTAGGAGGAATTAATTACAAGGAAAGGAAGGTTAGTGTAGTGAAGCGTTCACACTTTGACGGAAGCAGTAGGCCCACCCAACTGACAGGATATATCTACTCTAATTAGATGATGCGCTATTTATAAATTAAATTCCTACGTCATTAGGTTGATGAATTATGTATATTTGGCCATACTCGAGCTTCTGATTACGCACAAATAATCCGAGAGATGTCGCTGTTAGTATCTGAAACGCGGTATCGTTGTGTTCACGGCGTTATCATAAGTAAGCCGGAGCGGTTGGTATCGGTAACTCTGGTTTCCCTTCAAAACGTATAAAATAATAGGTCATAACCCAAAATAAGAGGAAATAATAATATTTGGTATGACACCACCGGAGATGTGATGACGTCGTCACGAAATAGTAAGAAAAATAATAGGTCATAACCCAAAATAAGAGGAAATAATAATATTTGGTATGATACCACAGGAGATGTGATGACGTCGTCACGAAATAGTAGGAAAAATAATAGGTCATAACCCAAAATAAGAGGAAATATTAATAGTTTGGTAGGACATCAATGGAGACGTGAGCACGTCATCACAAAATTGTAGGAAAAATAATAGGTCATACCACGAGATATGAGGAAATGGAACATAAACAGTAGGAACATAATTAAGTAATGCATACTCATCCCACTAAATCCATGATGATATGTCCTCTTAAATGCCGTTATCATCAGCAACAGTATTATCATCCTTATTTTTGGTGATGTCAGTATGCTCCCTACTTTACGTGAATTCATCATGTTTTAAGCTGAATTCACGTCATCTATCATTATCAGTTTTTTCAGTGTATCATGCAGGCCATTACTGTATAATGAAATAAGCTACCTGTGGTTGGTATTATTTATTGAGGTAATTTTATTATTACATAGTTCAACTCTATGTGACAATTTAATGTAAACCTATATGGTGGTTTTCAAATGTAGGGACAGATGTTAAGTCTATGACACTGGACTGTTTTCACAAAGAAAGCAAAAAAATGGCTTCCCCATACAAATCGTCTAATAGAAGTGGTAATTTTGTAAGAAGAAGTCAAACTATTTTTTCATTTCCTGAAAAATAATAGAATTTCCTGGTGAAAGTTGTTCAGTTTTGTTGATTGAACAAACTCTATCATTTTGCGGGAAGCTGCCTAACACCTTCTTACTTACTTTTACGTCTCGACTATTTGAACATACAAAGCAAAGCAAGTATTTATAGTCAGCTCTCAAGAGTGACAGCGAGTTTGAGTTCGATCAGTCAAATCCATACTTTATATAGCGCTCAATCTTGAGATCGCTTTATAAATACAAGCCTTAATCTCCAGATTAAATAGCAAACTCTACCGTCAAAAGTAACGGTTTTCGGAACTAGTAACTTTAGTTATGTTCTAGTACCGAAGCGATGCGTCCTGTTTGCATTCCACTCCAGTTGGCTTGTCGGTGCAATCTCTCTCGGTGTATGCACTGCTCTTCCCGCACTCAATGTACAAATCAGACTAAGTAATACTTAGTTCTAAGCTGAACTGGGATCGATTAGAACATAAAATTTAACAGCTGATTGTCTTCTAAGGCATTCTGTAGAAGAAGAGGATACCTACCTATGTAGGTAGCTATGTTGGTGTATGGTGTAGCAAAAAATGTATTTAAGGGACAACCTAACGACCTGGTACAAAATAACCATCTGAAATCCCTTTAATTAAATTATATTTTTAATGTCCCTTTCACAAGTCGGAAATAAAAAAGTGTTGGTTGGGACCTAAAGGGTTACCACCTATAAGTTTACTATCGATTTTTCCAAGCTCATTCTTTCCCAAAATCAGTACGAATTAAATACCCATAATGTATATTTTAAGAGATGATTGAACTAGCTGTTAACAACACCAACATTTTTATTCAAACATCAAATCTAAACAATCTAAACACTCTATTGACCAGCATCAATAAATTATGCATTCCACCAATACAACAGTCGAGTGCAAGTCGATAGTCGATAGTCAATCTAAATTCAGCTTGATTCTCGGTGAATAAAATTGAATCGAAATCTGATAATGAAACACATTTCACTGGATTCAAGTATTTGGTATTTGAAACTTGATTAAACAAAGCTATAAATTTGCTGTGTGGTTCCGGATTAGAGTAACTACGCTCCATCTCTTCGTATGAGTGTCATTATTTATTTATCGTATGACATTATTTGCTGCGAGTTCCAGAGGACATGTGCAGCAGCCAATTTTTGTTGCACTCTTAGGCGGGGTGTAGGGTTTTTAAGGAAGTTCCTACGGACGTTGGGCAACATCGACCAGTAACGACCACTATTAGAAACAGTGACCGGGACCGACGGCTTAACGTTCCCTCCGAAGCACGGAATCCGTTTTCTTCCAGACAATCCGGTGGATTCAGCCTGCATTGTCCTAACCAAACTGGGGAAAATCTCACAAAGTGACAAATAGACAAATATCAACTTTGTGTTCCCCCCTGGGAATCGAACCCAGGACCTCCGGATCGTGAGCCCATGGCTCAGACCACTAGACCACGGAGGTAGTTAGTTAGTGTCATAAAAACGACTAACCACGGTTTTTTTAGTATTGTGCACTCACCGTATGGAGATAAGTATGGCAATATTCATTTCGTCCACCCATGTTTTTTTTTGCATTGCGTAGGTTCATTATGACGACATTCAATACAAACTTAAATCTTGGAATGGGTTCTATTTTGCAAGCTTTCCATCCAATACTTTTGTTACAGCTATGAAATTAAATCCGTTAAATATGCGCTTACCAATTAGACTGTAAATGAATTTGCTCTGACTTTGCCTTTCAATTTAATTTAGCAGCTAAACTTCTCCACCGAAAGGGTAATTTTCCTTGCCTAAATATAATACAAAACATGTAAAGTAAAAATAATTAATGTAACAATCACAACCACTCTATGTTCTTAACTTAAATTTCAACAAATATAAAAAAAAAACACAAATTAAGTAAATCAATAAATAATACGAGTGTAGGCCTGGAAGAATTAATTATTATTTTTAACAAGTTTTTGTCAAAGTCAAAAAATCATAAAATATAGGTCCTAGTCCAACTCACCCTTGACCGGTACTTTTAAACTTGTTGTCGCAAGTCTAATCAGCACTGGATTCTAAAGTTCTGCAATTAACGTTTGTTTTACCTGGAAGTAGTATTCTTCTTTGAGTTGTATAGTTTTCTTGTTAAAGTTTTCTGCTCTGGTCCGAGTCTTAGCGACTTTAGAATTTATCAGATTGAGTAAAAGTACAAGTACGTAACTACTGTGATACTGATTTCTTATAACTCTATCAGTATCTTACACTATCAGTGGCAGCAACAGGGACAGGTGGCTCCCTTTTAAATCACATAAGTACTTAATACTTTTACTTTTCAGTCAGTTTGGAAATTTTACCCAGCATTGCGTTGCTTTACTCGTAAGAATAGGAAGGCCCCACATAGCAATACTGTAGCACAGCTTTAGTGCATTAACTTGAATAAATTGAGGACAATCTATTCCAGTGGCTTGAGTCCGCATAATCCGTACGGTATAAGGTTCAGTTCACACCGGGGCTGGTCGCGGTGCGAAGGTGCCTGAAGATGCATTTCGTTCAAACCACGAAGCTTATCCATGAAATGACAGGCTGCATCGCGTGCAGCGCGACGCCGTGAGGAACTTTGCTCTTGTACCATGCTCTTGAAATATGCGCACGGCGTCGTTTCCCGGTGTGAACTATCATGAGAGGTTCAACTCAAGACAAACCGATTTTTCCGCATGTTTTATACATACAGTCACGCATGTATCTGTCGTGGCCATATCGTAGAATCGTCCATATCATGAAATGCTCGACAATTTCATCAAGTGGTCGCATTTCATGAAATGTTTCACCATCCATTGGTCATATCATGATGTGCCTTGGCCAAATCAATGATAAGAAATCGTTTGTCGATATGGTCAACTAATCGCGCGGCTACTTCATCAAATGGTCAACATTATGTTGATCATATCGTAAAATGGTTTCATCAATTAC
This sequence comes from Scrobipalpa atriplicella, assembly GCA_029255725.1. Lineage (NCBI taxonomy): Eukaryota > Metazoa > Arthropoda > Insecta > Lepidoptera > Gelechiidae > Scrobipalpa > Scrobipalpa atriplicella. The sequence goes on along the minus strand of JARACY010001175.1, from coordinate 51,868 downwards.
CGATAGTGGCGCTGGAAGCGCTTTGTTTATAAGTCAACATGGCGGCCATTGACAACAATATTTTTTCTCGCAATGAAAAAGGAAATAATTTATCATTAAAAAACGAAGAAAGTGATTATATTATGATGAAAAAGTACTCGAGTATTATGCAAGTCACTCAAATACCGAGCAAAATGTAAAAAACCGCAGAGTTTGGAATTTTTACGATATGGCCAATCATGGATGACAAAATCGTTAAATGTTCACTATTTAATGATCTGGCCAAATTTAGCTGCCCACATCATGAAATGCGACCATTTCATGAAATTTTCGAACATTTCATGAAACGGGCAATTTTACGATATGGCTACGACATATCCATTACAACGTAGCCAGAGCTTCAACGACCTAAATAGGTAGGTGTTTTTTTCCATATTTGCTGTGATTTAAATACCAAACTACCAGTTTTAAAAGTTCTCCGAAGCTCGTCCATTGTAGGATTCATGTAAAGAACTGACCCTATACTATACATTTCGTGATACAGTTACGTAATAAATTTTTTACATAGCCAACTAAGAAAAAGAGGAGAAAAAGCGCATTATTTTAGTTCCATACAATAAACCTAGATAGGTAACGTACTTACTTTATGCTGGTAATTAAAATTATTATTTCCCAACACGAACCTTTCAATATCACGGCGAAATAGAAATTCAATTGCCTGGATTAAAATTTTTAAATTGTTTTAATAATAGTTATTAATAAAGATTGAATTAATGGAATCCATTGAAAACTCAAGCTAGTACATATATTATTTTTTGACAACAGTTTAATATTATTTCAAGATTCATTCGTTTTGTGGATGGATTTTCATGGAAATGTTCGCGGTAATATTTTAATGGTTTTAAGCTCAAAATAAATACCACGTATAAAATTTTCCTTTATTTTTTGTTAAATTTATATTAAACTTAAAATACCGCTGCGAACGTACGATAAATTAAAAGTTAAATTCCGGAAATAAAATGCTTAAAATATTATCAATATTTTCATACCGAACCGCAGGAAGCGCAGTTTAAATTTATCTCTGCATTACATGGCAATACAGGGAGAGTTAATTTATCAGCAGGACCGCGCGGCGCCTAGCTTCCATAAAAAGTTTGCACTATAAATGTGTCGCTTGTGGCCGCAATATTCTGCTGTAATTTATTCTTAAACTAGTTTATTATCTTAAAATAGATTATTGTACAGAAGAGGCCTTTACCCTGCAGTGGGTGGATGTGGGCTGAATGATGATGTTGAAAATATTATTCACAAATATGATGTAGACAGACACTGTTGTTACCTAGGATAAACATTAAATTTTGCGTTTTTATAAGAAAATCCTTGTTATTTTTTGACATCATAATAGTAACTTATTTATATTTTCGAGTTTGAAACTCTACAATTTTAGAGGTCGTTTGTTAGTAGTACTGTAGTTTTATGGTATTTATACGAAATACAATTTTTGGTAGTTAGTTAATTACTTTTTTTATTAAATAAACATACAAGAATAACGAAGGTTCATGTTAAAGTTTTTAAATTGAAACACTTCTAAGTAGCAATACATGATACAATAATTAGTTCAACAGAATTGACTGCGGGCATAGCAAAGCGTTTTAATCAAAGGCATATAGAATTATAGAACAGGCTAAACGAAATATCCTTGAGATTACCGTGTAACTATGGAGTAGATACGACTGAGTCAGGAAAGCACTCTATTAGCAAACCTAAAGCTGAGGGATACATAGAATTTAATCGTTTTGATGCCAGATTAGATAACATCACCCCATATCTTCCTGGCGCGGTTATAGTAAAAGTTTAAGAAATAGGCATCTGAATTTCTCATTGAATAAAAAAAATTTACCTGTCAGACAGATCACACAGTGACGAACTCCGAAGTGTGGGTAGAGTACCTAAGGATGGGTAACTTGTTTCTGTTTAACGAATTATATAAAATATTATTTTAATGTGTGTACCTATGTTTATTTAATACCACAAAGAGCTGACTGTACGATCGTTAAGCGACTGAAACAAGAAATTTTCTGAATAAATCTTTACCTAGCAGTAAAAACAATTTTTCCTCAACCTACCTACTATGAAAATAATAACAAAGTTTTATGTTTACGGACGGACAAGGAAGAGTTGTCCTGAAAGTCAAATATTATGCGCGTGTTATCAAATTCGGGGCACGTAGAGAGCACGCGGCTCTCCACTACCGCAGCACTGATTACGTCATGAAGCCGCGCTTATGAACTAACACACTGAATTACAGAGTAAACTCACCGACTCAGTGTTTGTAAATACTAAATCTGAATAACAATCATCATCATTTAGCTAGCCTTTTCCCGAATTTCACCGGGTCGGCTATCTAATTTTCAGATCATTAAATTATGATAAATTCAATGAGAAATTTTACCAAAACTTTGCCAAAAAAGGTGTTTAACGACGGACTTATTAAAATCTAGAAACTTATTTAGGCGCTTTTTTAAATTGTTTCAAAAAAGGCTTTTCAAACTCACCAGCCAGGTGTCTGCTAAGCTAAGAATATCTAAAGTTTACTGTCCACTTGGTTGGCTTTAAAAGTTCAAGAAGATAGTCTGATACTAAAGCTTTAGGGTTTAGCCTACTCTGCGGACACTAAGATGAAACTAAGTCGCGTCGTATGTCGTAATGTCGTCGGTCTTGAGCTTAAACTAAGTAGTACATACAAGTGCACTTATAGATAAACATATGGGGTTTTGAGGGTACTACTAGTGAGGTGTTTCGTGTAGTAGAATTTCTTGAGGATAAAAAAAGTAACTTATATTTAATGTTTATAGATGACTCTATGACCAGACAGAAGAAGTTTTCAACGTAATTCAACAGAAGGGTTACTAAAAATAAGAAAATTAATTTTAACGTGCAAAAAATATTTTAGTCCGCAATAAACTAGGATCATTGTTAAATGACATAACGATAAAGACCTCTGAAAGTTTACGAGGTTCTAGAAAACGATAGTATTGTAAGTGAAATTAATTTTCTACAAAATTAATGTAAAAGCTCAAACGATGTTATTCGAGCAGACCTGACTTTCTGTTAAAATGAATTGATGGGCCGAATTTGTAATTTGGGACCGGGGTGCAGCGATAAGTTCGTAGAGGCCCTCTATCCCTACCTTTCAGGGTCTCGCATATAAATCTATGATGGCCGATCATTGGCCGAGAATGGCCCATTATCATTTAGACGAGGCTCTGTAATCAGAAACTCGTTTACAGCTCGTATTTTAGGCCCAAACGAAAAGTTCGTTCACTGATTGTGTGAAGAGATTAGGCAAAAGTTATTTGGCAATGATGGTTTTCACTTAATTTTACTACAAAACTACTAAAATTTTGACCGTTTTCAAGAGAAAACTAGTGTGGTCAACAAAACTAGAAAACTAAATTATAAACTACCTAGCAGCTACAACGAAGTAGTAATACGGTGCAAACTAAAAGTTAGAGAGTGGGCAAGCTGCGTTGTAGATACGGGGATTTACCGCAGGGTTTAAGTGTTGCCAGTTCAGATAGTATAGTGTTACAGGGAAACAAACTAAGCGGAATTAAAGAGCGTAAAAAAAAACTTTTTTCGGGGGATGGTTGTCAGAATTTTCGCTTATATTTTACACCAGTTCCACTCATATCACCACCATATCACGTTTCTGTTTTATCTTTTATGAATTCTTATCTTATCTAGCCTACATCATCCCACTACTGGGCAAAGGCCTCTCTCTTCTCCTTCCAATCTTCCCTATTTTGGGCCTCAAGGTGCCAATCCTTGGAGAATGAGTCTAGCTCATCATGTCATATTGTTATTATAATATTATTTTGACGCCATAACAAAAGATAAAACATGATAAGATAAGTCATTTCATTAGAATAAAATGGCTGCAGATTTCACATAACATACACACACATAAAGGCCCGTATTTCTAATCAGCTCTCAAGAGTGACAGCAAGTTTGAGTTCGTATCAGAAATGTCACTTCAGTACAAAACGACCTGTCAAATCCATACTTAATACTGCTCTCACTCTTGTGATCGCTTTATAAATACGAGCCTAACTACCTTACCTACCGAGTTCTAATGATCCTAGTAGCTTTCATTTACTTTACACGACGTTACTTTGATATGGACACGGGGCGATGGATGGAGTTAGATGAAAAAGCTATCGTGGATTTTTGTGTTTTATTTCCTTTGAGGCCTTTGCCCTGCAGTGGGACATCCCAGGCAACAAAAAAAAAAAAACTGTAAGCTTGATTGTCTTTTTTGCACAATACACTGGCTGAAAGTCTAGACTGTGTAAAAAAGTCTCTTGCGTTAAAGTTAAGGTTTAACTTCATTCGTAACTTGCATAATTAGTTAATCCGCTTCAAAGGACAGTTGACAGTTTTGGTGGCAGGTAACTTTTGTTCTGTGGCTTTGCCTGATATGTAATTTGGAAACATATATTACAAAGCAAATACTAACTCAAACTCGTAATCGGAACTATGTTTTAGAACAAATATGTGTCTCGGGGCGCCCGCGGTCGTAATGGGGCGACTGTTCCTGAACTCGCTAATATGTTAGTGCATGTTTCCACGGCCGCAATCTGACGTCAGATGCCCAACCTTATGCTTTAGACGGATTATAAGAATCAATGTTTTTTTTACTCTTAAGCATCGAGCCTATTTTGTCCCACTCATCATTTTGTCTCCTTCCATCTTGTTTGCATGGTTTGGTATACTTATACCTTAGTCAGTTTTTTTTGCATGCTTCTTAAGTATCTTATCGTTATCACGCTATAATGCAAGGCTGCACTGATCAACAACAAAGTACAAATTGTAGGTAAAAGGTGACCAGCTAAGTTGACCCATCCTCGCGGGTAGGTCAATTAAGTTAGATGGTCAGTTACCGTATTTTGTACATTGCCCAGTCTAGTAGCATAATTTCGGATCGTGTTAAGTCGTGCTGTGGAAAAAGATCCCCGGATGTGTCGCACTACGTTGTTCCCACCGCACTTTATTGTGTGTCGGTCTATGTTTATTTCTGTTTAGGAATGTTTCGCTTCGCACTGGCAGCTTTATTGCGTGACCCGGTATATACTGAGACGATGTGTTTGTAGTCTCGTTACGATGATTTCGATATCAATTTAAAAAGTTTCCTTTTCACGCGGTCGCACTTAGTGGGCGGACTGGAGGATGGATAAGAATGAATATAAATTGTAACAATACTGTGGTAAAATTTAAAGGGTTGAACAAGTCGCTAATATACTCAGAAAATTTAGTAAGACTGACAGTTTACACATAATTTTCCCTCCATGGTAGGCAACACTATTATGAACTTAGTTATAATTTGATTTCTGCATATATTATTCAAATGTTAATTCTCCGCTACAGGTTTTACTTCATAATAAACAACTGTCTTGAATTCTTATTTTCATTTTTACGTTTTAAAACCATCACCTGTAGTATATTTTAACTTCGTAGAATAAGGGTTTTGTTCATATCCGCAGCCGTTGACAATAATCACAACAGAAATAAGAGCGGACCTCAACCGGAAATTGTCCCATCTTAGAAAAAGGAACACGTTTGTACGGAGGAAGAAAGAAAAATACAATAAGTATATTTGTGATTGACATTCACATTGCTTTTCATCTTTGAAAATGTAAAGACAATAACCAAAACGTAATTTATAGCTACAGCTGACTAATTAATAACTTGAAAAAAAGTTACCTTACTTCACCTTTCAACTGCAGCTGCCGACTGCAGCAGTGACTAACTGCTGAATCTCTTTGAAACTGTAGCGTCGTGCCGCTGTTATGTTGTCTGTCGCTGCATCGTGCAGGCCAACTTGAAATAGCGACTGCAGACTGCTAAATACATGCTGGGGCTGCGTGCAGCGTGCAGTTTAACCTTGAATAGTAGGTACTTTAACTTTTAATTAAATGGGTTGGGTGTCCACTTTGTTTAAGTTGACAGGCTCTTTTACTCCATTAATTTCCTTTTGATTAATCTAGCCTTCTAAACAGAAACACGTTTTTGCATTAAAAATATTCAAATTTAAGAAAAAATATATTAATTCGATTTGTTTTTTGGAAGAAAATGTTGTTCTTAACCGGCAAAAAATATGTCCCATTTTATGATCAAAGGTTGTTATAAAAAGGAATTTCAACCCAGTTATCGATGTAGAGTTTATGAAAGCTAAGCACCTGAGTGCCTGCTCTATATAGGTTAGGTACTACCTTACTATACATATAGGTACCAGCTTGCTAAGTTTATTCCTATAGAATTTACATCAGGGATTGCGGCCAAGAGCTCACTGCTAAGCCTCTTACAATGGCCAGCATACTAAAGAGAGTCCGGCCTCTTGAAAGCGATCGAAATGAGAACGTTCTCTTAAAATAGATTGTTTAGCCACTCGTCTGATGCGATGTTATTTTATGAAAATACAAGGAGTAAGGGATGGCTTCCCGCAAACTGATAGGGGTTGCTCAGTCAACTGAACAACTTTCACCAGGAAATACTATCAGGAAATGAAACACTTTCCTGTTGCAAAATATTTTTATTTGGTTTGTATTCTGATTGTTCTTTATTTATTACGTACGTCCCATTTATTTTCTCTATGCAGTTTTTAATTTAAAAATATTAGGTATATACTATTATTAATTTCAAGTAGAAATAATAATATTTGCATATTTGTATTTATGTTTGTCGAGAATAAACTAAAAAAAAAACTATTAAACCAATTTCAAAAATTCCTGTAATAAGGCTACTTACTGATTACCGCGGGAAAATGACAGTCAGCCGCGGATAAAACTGCAGCGATAAAAGCTAAATAGCAAAATAACCGCAATAGAGCACAAAAAACCGTCGAGTCGTTAGTGCAATATACCGCGTCATATATTCTGGTGAGTGCTGTGCTTTGGACAGTGCTGAGCAAATTTTATTGTTGCATCCCCACGGTTTTATTAAGCGCTGAATTATTTTGCTCTTTATAAATAATTGCTTGAATTGAAAGCTGCTGCTCTTTGGGGCATACTGTTAGATGTCAGCAAAAAGACAGGCAATACACTGAATCCTTTATTTTAAGGATTCAAGGGAGAAGCAGCTTGCACATTTTAATGGTTTTCTGTCACTCCCAATCCAGAAATTTTAGCCTGGAAGCAAAGATAATTTTTTTTTTAATTTCGTTGGTAAAATTGTAATAGGTATTATTTGTGTGGCTTAGATTGGCCTTTCCCATTTAATTTGATATTATTCGAAAATTTCTTCTTACCTTAGCTATCTTTCCTAATTTACCAGGAATTACGGAAATATCTTTTAAAACAGATCCACAAAAACCTTTATCGGTTAAAGTAGATAAGGCAAGTGTCACCTCGTCGCCTTCAAGGGAGATAAACGATCGCGCTGACTGATGTCTGCGGCAGTCAGGAGATGGCTTAGGGTCTTTATTTTATTATTAATTTTTATGTTATACAGTGGCAACTAAGCATATACGTCTACGTCCCACCTGATGGTAAGCAGCACCGAACATACTTATTTATTTACATGCAGTAAAAGGATTATCAAGCTGAAGTGGGCGTGGGCAGGACACTTGGCGAGGCGGGAAGACGGGAGATGGACTAAGGCAGTGACAGAGTGGCAACCATGGGGCAGAATACGCCCAGTAGGCAGACCACCGGCCCGATGGTCAGACGACATTGTCTCTGTTGTGGGAAAGAGCTGGATGCGGATAGCACAGGACCGGCAAGAATGGCGCATTAAAGAAGAGGCCTATGCTCAGCAGTGGGCAGATATAGGCTGAATAGATAGATAGATAGATAGTCGCAAATGATCACTAGGTACATTATGAATATGATATTATGAGCGAAGTTTTTACCACCAAAATGTGAATAACGCAGAGTTACAGAAAAATAAACATATTTTAAGTTGCGAAATAAAAATATAAAGCTATACAAAATTTCAGTTATTATAGAGCAGAAATGTTGCAGTTAAAACAGAAAAAAACACAAATACGAGCCTGGAGGTTTAGTTACGTGATGGTAACGGATTCTCCTATATGAAGTTTCTGCAGAATATTTCCGATAGTATTTTTTCTCTTTTTTGCTGACTCCAATCCACTAAATAGAGACACGATTTTTACAGGCTCCTTGCTGATATATATGAATTTCAACATGCTATAAGTTAAATTTGTTGAATAAATCTAAGTCTGATGGCCTTTGCCAACTACCTAAAATATTTACTTGTCAGCTACCTTCTTTATATTAAGGAAACTGTTTGGTATTACCATAGAGTAGGTACATTATTAGAATTAAATTATTAAAATTTCACCCTATTCGCTAAGATAAAATAAAAAACAGTTCGGGTTCTGTGGCAGATGAAGGGTGGACCCATTTTTCAAATCAAGAGTGACGTCTGCTACCAACGGTCGGTTCCGGGTACGCTACGATGGATATCTGAAATGAACATTTATTTTTCATCCTTTGAAGGGAAAAATATAGAAACTACCAAAAATATACTTACCAAAAATATCAAAATAGTAAAACAATCTTGCAGGAATCGGTGTTTAGGTAGGTACTGTGTTGCTAAAATCGTGATATCTGTTTTACAAAACTGGTGAATTCTCGATGTGATGATGATGACATTTTATTTGAGCACATAAACCTTCGCAAACATCAAAAAAAAAAACACTGCTGGCGAAGCTGCATGACGCACTCTGTTTTGAATAAACAAACTGCCTTATCTATTGGTTGTTAACTTTTAAGCAAACAACCGCAAACTTTCGGGTTTGGACAGCAAAGATTTAGAGATAAAAGGGGTCACGCTAAAGAAAATTAATATTTACACAGCTTTGTGAAGAGCCGAACGAACAAAAACAACTTTGTAGCGATAATTTTTACGCCTCAAGGGTTTGTTTTGAAATCGTAATTTTTTAATGCTGACTGAAACAATACTTAGGACAATGAAGGTAAATTGATTTTATACATGAACATAACATAAGTACGTATTCAACAAAGACTTTGGGTTTTAGTAATTCAAACCCAAATCCATGTTTGGTTAATCAAGTCCTTTTTTTTTCAGTGTTTCGATCCGATGCCTTATTTCTTTAGTACGAAATAAAATGCATAATATCTGTTACCGTAACATTGCATAAACCGTTAGATCATAATCTATTTTAGGAAATTTATAACCTAACCTAACCTAACCTAACCTACCAATAGTTTACAAACTGACGAGTAAGTTTGTAAACTAACAGTTGTTACAATTTTACGCTGATATATCCAGTATTTATTTTGAAAACAAAATTTTACCCGTAACTAAATTCGCTTGCAAATCAATGCCAATTTACGCCCAACAATCCAGTTTTCTGTTAACATCCGTGGCAAGAAGTTTGGGTCAAACATAAATCTTAAAATCGCATCCGACCCAAGATGGGTACGGTCGTTTAAGGGCCCTTGTCCCCTCGCCTTCGCCACGAGATCCTAAATATCGAGACCTTTGTATTTAATGCGGTGTTTTGTTATCTATTGTGGACCGGATCGTACGGAAAGGCAGGAACAAATTTTGTTTATTATAGTAGTTTACACCTACGAATAAGTTAACACTCTGTCTACATACACAGACTTGTATAATATTGCCCCAGAAGGACACAGTGTTAATGAACAATGCTTATTTGAGAGATTTGACAGGTAATTTTGTACTAAAATAAGAGTTCATATATGTCACTCTTGTCTTGAGAGATTAGATTATTCATGAATAATATTGGACTGCACTTTCGAGTCGACAAATAAATGCCTTCTGTATACAAAAATGGTCACTCATCTACAATATTTGTATGAAGAAGGCAGCATTTTAGTAGTGATAAAATTGTAACATATTCGTATTTAAATTTTAGATCCATTAAAGTTTTCTCAGTATGGTTTCCTCTCAAGAGCACTCAGACTAAGTGGAAGTATTACCACTAGATCTTTAGTGGTACTAGATGACTCTCGAACGAACTTGTGGCACTTGCCCTTGTTGAACTTTGCGGAAACATGCTGCTTCGGTATAGGAGCTAGGTACAACAAGTCAATTCAAAGTGGTTGATAGAATCAGGCATTTTAATTTTCCATTATTACATAAAATATACATTTACCAGGAGCTATACATAATTGGGTAGGCAAAGCATCAACGACATCATAAAAAGACGTTCGCTAGGTCTGACAAGAACTGAGTTTCATTTTAAATAGTACCTACGAACTGTGCATTGCAATTAGTTATAGGTTGTCAGCCTTTCACTTAAATTGTAACACACCTAAACCCTCGTTTCCATATTGATTGCCCGGGAAGAGAAGCAGCTAAAACAAGAACCAAAAGTTGTGCAACATTTCTTTGACACTCAATTGACGTGATACTCTCCGAATACTTCCTGCCTCAAATCCAAGCGCTTGACATTGACAGATACCTCTGTTTGCACGATTACCTTTGATGGGAAGTGCGAAAATAGTAAGGTATTTAAGTAGATGCACATAAATTACGCTAGGTTATTTAATACTTATTAAGAAATATTGACAAATAATGGAGTTTAACAAATTTTTCGTCTCTTTTAGCAACTTTCCAGATTTAGCCGAACACAAAATCAATCAATAAGCATTTTACGAACAAAACTTAAAACCTTTCCTACGAGCTGTCGCAAACAAATTATACTGAGCTGATTTTAAAAATATTGAAACATCGTGTATCGCCATACCAAGTTTCACAAGTTTTAAGATGGTCGCATCCGCTGGCCGCCACTTGTTCACTCTTTGTTTCAGAAGAAAAGGCTTTTTGTTGAGATACTCCTTAAAACTAAGCCATTTTTTTTGTTGTTGCTCTGCCTATTAAGCAGATTTTTTAAACCGAAACTTGGAGTAAGTTGGGATCATTACCAGGCTGTCAATCGAAATAGCAGCCCCAAAATACAGTCACCAAATTAAATTCCTAGAAACTACCTAGATGTTTATTTTTCCCAGGCTGATCTACTTATAACTACAAGAGACATAGAGCCAGAACCGTCGCTTTTATGACCTGCTCGGAAAATACATAGGGAAAACTCATTATGTTACTGTTTCATGATTGGTCATCGTTATGACGTAGGTAAGTACCAAGACAATTAGTAGTTTTCAGCATAACCTACTCTATTCTCTACACTGGAGTGGTTTGATCCGCAAATCCAATTTATTCAAGGAACAGTTGCTATAGCCATATAATGCAGTATGTATGAACGCGTGGCAAGTCAACTATCGCAGTTCCGACCCATTTAACTGCATGTGCCGTTGCTCCAATGTAATTTGAATTACGAGCGTTCGACTACGTCTGTGCTACAACTATGGAACATTATTCATCGAATTTGGCTATTGTCTTATAACCGTAATAATACCAAGTAATACATAGAATGTGATTTAGTATTTGTGCCACTTGTATTTGTCTTACGTGTATTATTTTTGAGGATGACTAAATGAAAAATAAGATAGGTAGATGATACTTGATGACGTCATTTTAATGGCGTAGAGCAGAGAAATTTTCGTTGAATAGAAGTGTTATTTCTGTATTGTTACATTTTAAACATAAATATGTTTTGACGTTGTTCAGGACCACCATGCGTACGAAATCGCGGGCACAGCTAGTAGGTACATAATGAAGTCCAAGAATCAATTTTAGAAAACCAAATTTCTATATTTTCTTGCATGTCACAATAACTGTATGAAAAAAAGGCCTTTGAATAGAAACCTTTCAATTTTAAATCTACTCAATTTTAAAAAAGGAAACCAAACCCATTCTATAAGCTTGCAAGTTTAATTAGGTGATCGTATTCCTTTTCAGCTTAACAGGTTAACTACCCAAACGTCCAAATGCTTGGAAAATCGGGATCAATTTGACTACACAAATTATAAATTAGGTGTAAGGGACAGTGTGCCAAAAACTGAAAGAGGTTGTTCAGTAAAAATTTTTCGTCGTGAAAGTTGTTTAGATTCGTCGATGGAGCTATCAGTTTGCGGAAATCTACCCCTTACTCATCACTCTTCTTTAAATCATTATTTTCTTCAATTATCAGCAATTATATATCTATCTCCTTTCTTATAGATTTTCAACAATATTTACTTTATTTTTTAGTAATATTCCAATTAATTTCGCATATTCTTTGGGCGAACTGTGAAATCAGTGAATGACCCTCGGGAATCAATGTATTCCAATTTTTGCGATAGGCTTGCGAAATAATGACTAAAACATACGCAAGCTCTCCTGATCATTTTAAAGGCACGGTAGCTCAATTGGTCAGAGCAGCAGCACGGTTTGCCGAAGATCATGAGTTCGAAACCCTCATGTGCGATATTTTTGGTTTCTGCATTTACATTGTTATAAAAGTACCTACGTACGGTAATTTCATTTTATATGCATGATCTCTATAATAATATATTATATTCTTAATCCTAGAGGCAGTTGTCATGTTAAGGGTAAAATACCTGCGGCTTCAAATCAAAACTCGCCATTCATTGTTGACTGTTTAAATGTATTTCCGACTGAGGGTGCCCGTCTGTGGGAAATCCTCTTAAATCCCTTCAAAGAGGGGTCGACGAATCCCCCAGTTCAGGTGTCTGTATTGTTGTATTATTTATACAGGCTGTTAACGGGAAAAGTGAAATGATCAATACCCTACTAATATTAAATATTTTTTACCTGGAAATTCAGTCAAACGTGAAAGTTGATGGAGTTATTTTTATATTCTTATAAAACTGTTTTTTTTTCTGTTTTTTTTTGGAAACATAAAAGAAACTAATAAATAGGTAGGCATTGTACAGTTTAAACAAAAAGATATAATAAATTACTATTAAAACAGAAAGACAATTACATTCGTAGTAGAGATTAAAACAAAGCTCATTGCAGTTTTATTCCTACACTTTTACTTTTAGTACCACTCTTCAGCACTGTGAGCGCGCCTTAATTAAAGTAAACTTAAAATGTACCTACTGAAAAAAGATACACTACTGTTTAGTTTTATTATTGTTTATGTAAATTTTCGAGTTTTGTTTTAATGATATTTGTAGTCACGTTATTTTCTTCTTTTACCTCGGACGGATTGTGCGAGTCTGTACTATGTACCGATAAATATATAACCCCTTTTAGTGAAGTATAAATTGAACTGGAAAGCTGCCAAACAATTTAAAAAGCAGTACTTGGATTCTATCTGGTAAAATACCTTCTTCAATATTTTCTAGTACCTAGGCAGTTGAAACACCTAGCTTGTTTGACAGCATACTGGCACGGTCCCAGACAAAGTTCGTCCGGCGAGCGGTGAGGCACAACGCGATAAATTCTCTACAGCCCAACACCGGATTCCAGGGAAGCGGGTACCTGTGTACAGGTGTACTATTTGCACCAGGTTACAATTGAAAAAAAAAAAGATAGTAAAGTCAGGCATCGATCTCCCTATGTTTTTGCTTGTTCGTTCTATATAGTTGTTAAATTAAACGAAATTGGAAGTCAGGGAAACCTGCGTCTGATAACATACCCAGGCGGGCTTATAGGTGTAGGGGACTGACCTTTCATCCATACTTAAAATTTACTATCAGCTGTGCATTTTGTATACTCGTAAGGGGTAACTACTTTTCTTGGGAAAAGTTGTTCAGTTTCATAGACAGATTCACATCCCTCGGGCGCATATAACATTTCTGTTACACCCTGTATACAATTCAAAAACATTTCTTTGACGTCTCGCCCTGTGTAGCCTGACAGTTATAATATTTATGGGACTATTTTCATGGGGCCACATCAGAAAGGAATCACAGGTTATACAGGACAATGGTAATTATAATTATATTTTATACTTTTGATGGCACATCGTGACGTACCACTTCTAGAACACTTTTGATGTAGGTTACACAATCACTTATTATTATATTTCTTGGATAATATTAAAATAAATCAAAACATTCATATCAATTGTGGCATAATTATTAAGCAGTTTCGAATAAAATACAGCGTTTTTACTACTTACTGGTAGCTACTAGCTACTTACAAGAAATAAAACTTAAAAGTCAGTACAAAGTGCTCCCACACCGTGGCTAACAATAATAGTTCAAAGCAGTGATTTCAACGTGTAATGTTTGTTATATTCTTTGTAGTTAAAAAATGTTATGGAATATGTCCAAATATCTGTAAACTGACGAAAAGAGAAGATCACTGTCTCAGTAAGTAAGAAACATATTTAAAAGATTTTTGTTTGTGAGTTTGAAAATAATTATAATTTTACACACCTGTCGAAAATAATCTTCAACTGAAATGTGACTATCTTTGGCTGTGACTGTGGGCAGTTGTTCTTTTACTTTTTTTACCCCTTTTGGAAACTCAGAAATCATTTCCTACACGAGTTCAATATATTTTGTTGTATAGGTCCTTAGATGAATCGTAGTTGGTTTATTGATATTGCTTTTATTGTGTGTTTGGGACATGTTGTACGGTTTGTGGGTAATTCAAATAAAATATTGCCAGCTTGAAAACGAATAAGATACTTTTTTTGTTGTCCTGATTTATTTACCTGGTGGTCCTAAATAGGTTTATATATCATTTCAAATAATAATTTAACGTTTCTTACTAGAAGTACCTACAGCCCGTATTATTTTTGTAAAACGTTTTGCATTCTGATTTTATTATACTCGTACTAGCTCTGCTTTGCACCCTGGTAAAAGCAATAAATAGGTCCATTTTTCATCAGGGATACTAAAAGATCACTGAATTTTATTAAAATCATTAAAAAGAAAAAATATATTAGGTATTTTTAGTTAAATTAAGTTTAGGCTTATTGAGATTGTGAACTGTACAAATAAAAATAATGATCTCAACTCTCTCAACTCGTTTTGAGTAAAATTAAATTAGCGGCCATAATTAATTGCCTTTAACCTGACGATGCTGCTGTGTCAAGTGGTTTTGACCTAGATGAAACATTATATTGCAGGAGGAATGTGAGGCTCATGATTCATGAATTTAGTCGACTTATGTAGAAAAAAACCATTTTATACAAAATTTCATTGATGTTTTCACATTTGCACAACCGTAACTTACTTTAATAAAACTATTTTCAACCATCACGAACCACGGTTTTTGTAAAGTAGGGTCCGCGAAAAGGCATAAAAAAAATATTAGAACAAGGCAAGTACATTTGTTAGTACTACCTAGTCTACCGAATTAATAACCAAAATACTAAGGAGCGGCTTAGTGGAATGCGGTGGAAATCGTCCACGGTCGGAGCTGGCGCGTGACTGGGCATTACGAATAGCCACGGGGGGATACAGAATACTGCCACGACTAGAACTCACTTCACTTGCAGACGTAGGCATTGGAAAACTACAGCTACACCGTCCACTGGCTGGACATCAGCCTACCTCGGGTATATTTTCCACCGCTAAAGAGTAATAAATTATAAACTAACACGAAAAATCGACAAGAGGCGGATGCCGTAGAGATAACAGGCAGATGAAGCTATAGGGTGCTCTACTGGAAGACCCCACACAGAATGAAAAATTTTTGGTATACCTACCACCAGACAGATGGTCTGAAGACATAACGACATGAAACAGGATCGACCTGGATGAGAATCGCCAGAAACTAGAACAGATGGAGAAGATAGGACATCATACGTTTAACATTGGACAGACTTATTATGACGAAAAAAAGACAGTAAAAAACGCGCACTCCCACTCCCATCTCCGCGCTCAATTCACCACGTACTGTCGTACAGAATGCATAACTAACTCTTGACTGTATACTTAACTTTAAAAGTCAAAATTGTAATTTCAATTTGGATTGAAATCAAATTCAATGCACAATCTCAATACAAAGACTGCATCAAGCCACACGTAGGGGGTTTAAGCAATCCTATCGAGATCGGGAGTACGTATTAATCTTGCTTTGGAGCCGTGACGTCATTGGATGTCGATGGCACCGGTGGCACTACCCGCTTTGAATGGGGTAGGTATTCAGTGTAAAGATAGAGTTCTATATTTTATTGTTATTTTAATTAATTAGTCGCTCAGCTTATCCTCCTCGTAATCAATTAATCTAGGTACGTATTATACGGCAATACTCAAACTATAATTTTTTACAAAATTATTATTTGTCCTTATTAAGATTAGGCTTCTGCCCCTATGTAGGAACGTATATGAGCTGATGATGATGATGTAGATATTCGTAGGTATAGTTACTACAAGGAGTAAAATAAGCAGAATAAAATGAACCACGCAGTGTGTTAGTAAAAACGTATTTTTATCAAGATAATTTGGCATAGAACATCAAACAGAATATACAAAAAAAGACATGTAAAAAGGCGGCCAGGGTGTTTCTTATTGGACAGAAACCAAAGAGTTTCAACACCCCCCCGCAATGGAAACACCCTATATACATATAACACTAAATATCAAAGTTCACTGTACACCTTAACACTAGCACCAAAAAAAATCCTATATATACACACTATAAACACCTATCAATTATCTACACTTTATATTTATATGACACTCACTAATTAAAAGAAAAAGGACATAACATACAAAACCTACACCTAACCTAAACCTAGATATTTGATGCACTTGTAATGTTTCAATTTTGGTAATGGTTTTGTGAGGATGTCTGCTAACATTTCATTTGTGTGGATGTACTTGATGGTGAGGTCGTCGTGTGATAATGATTCCCTAATAAAATGGTGTTTAATGTCAATGTGCTTGGTACGTGCATGATATGTGTTATTGTGTGCCAGTTTGATTGAACTTCGATTATCTGTGTGGATGATCAGAGTATGAGTGATAGCGAAGACTTCTTGGATGAGTGATTTTAGATAAATAGCCTCCTTGCAAGCCTCGCCCAGTGCCATGTACTCGGCCTCTGTGGTCGAGAGGGCAACTGTGCGCTGTTTGCGGGCTTCCCAAGACACAGGTGCTCCACTCATCATAAACACAACACCAGTATACGACCGGCGATCGACTAGGTTGTTTCCATAGTCGGCATCTGAAAAACCGATTGGATAAAACTGGCCGTTGGATTGAAAATTAAGCCGCATATCCTTCGTCCCTTTTAGGTAACGAAGGACGCGCTTGGCGGATTTCCAGTGTACCCCCCCGTAATGTGCATTGAATTGAGAAAGGTATGAGACCGAATGTGCGATATCAGGTCGCGTACAAATCGCAATGTACATTAAAGATCCGATAAGCTCCTGATATGGGGCTTCAAACGGCTCCTCATCCTTGTCAGGGAGTGTTAGTTTAAGGCCAGGTTCTAGCGGTGTGGTGACGCTTATTGCATCATTCATGCCGAACTTGTCTATAATTTTCTCAATATATTTTGTTTGATCGAGAGTTATAGTGCCCTTGTTTTGGGTGACTCTCATGCCCAGGCAGTCCCTTAGAGGACCAAGATCTTTAACAGTGAACTTTTTCGCAAGTTCCTTTTTGAAATGCTCCTTCATGGGACCGCTGTTGCTCATTAGGAAGAAATCGTCTACGAATACCGCGACGACTAAGATATCGCTGCCTGATCTCTTATAGTAGAGACAGTGTTCTGACGGTGCTTGACTTAGCGATAATTCTGCCATGGCTTGGCAGACTTTTTTATTCCATTGGCGTGGCGCCTGTTTCAGACCGTATAATGCCTTTTTAAGTAGGCAGACTTTCTGTTTTGGATCAGTGGAAAAGCCTTCCGGTTGTTCCATATATATTTCCTCTTCTAAGTCTCCATTTAGAAAGGCTGTTTCCACATCAAGGTGGTCGACAGTCAAACCATTTTGAACAGCGAATGCGAGTAAAAGACGTACTGAAGATAGTCTAGCGACTGGGGAAAAGGTTTCACCATAGTCGACTCCTGCGACTTGGGTAAATCCTTTGGCCACTAGTCTAGCCTTGTACTTGGTCACTTGACCGGATGTGTCCTTTTTGATTTTGAATACCCATTTACATTTGGTGGTTTTCCTGTCGTTAGGTCTGTCAACTAGGGTCCAGGTGCCGTGCTTCATCAATGAATTATATTCAGCCTTCATGGCTTCAAGCCATTTATCCTTGAGCGGGTGATCAGTTACTTCTTTGTACGTTTCTGGTTCCAAATCTGATGTAAGAAAGAGATTTTCCTGAAATCTCACCGGTGGACGTCTTTCTCTTAAAGGGTACCTTCGTTCGACAATGACAGGGTCTTCAGCGGTAGCATTCGTGGTGCTGCCTGATTGAAGGTCTGTAGCTGCCTCTTCAGTGTCTGCAGAGACTTCTTCATTTTCAATTTCAACAGGCGCAGGCACATTTTCGGTTTCACTGACGGGTATTTCTGTACTACTACGCTGTGACGTCGACGAAGATTGTCCTGGGATTATATCAGAAGGAACTGGAAATTGAATTTCTACTGTATCATTTGTGGCAGAAGGACTGTGATCTTCATTGATGGTTTGGAATTCTACGGTACGTATATTGTCTTCTAAAAAGACTACATCCCTAGCAGTTATGATTTTTCTTGGATTTGAGGGATTTACGAGGCGATAGCCTTTCGTTTCTGTCGAGTATCCGACAAATATACATATTTGAGTTTTGGACTCAAGTTTCGTTCTCTTCTCTTTTGGTACTAGCACGTGTGCTTCGCAACCAAAGACTCGCAGGTGAGAGAGATCGATTTGTTGACCGGACCATATTTCTTCAGGGATTTTATTATTGAGAGACTGGGTAGGAGAGCGATTTTTTAAGTAGATTGCAGTATTTGCAGCTTCTGCCCAGTAAGCTTTGGGTAGCTTCGAGTCGTGTAACATAGTACGTGTTTTCTCAATAATTGTCCGATTAACTCGTTCTGCGACTCCATTTTGCTGTGGATTATATGGGACTGTAGTTTGGTGGATAATTCCGTTTTCGCGTAGGAAGTTAGACATTGGCCCGTTAACGTATTCGCGACCATTATCCGACCGTAAACATTTTATTTTGCGCCCGATTTGATTTTCCACGAGGTTTTTAAACTCTACAAATTTCGAAAAAACTTCGCTTTTAGCTTTTAAAAAGTATCCAAAAGTTTTTCGACTGAAGTCGTCAGTAAAAGTAAGTAAGTATAAAGCGCCTCCAAAAGATTGTACGCTAATTGGTCCACAAAGGTCGGAATGTATGAGATCTAGTAAGTTATGCGACCTACTTTTAGACTTTTTAAAGGGTTTTTTCGCAAGTTTACCTTGAAGGCAGGGTATGCAGGTTTCATGCGAACTTGCATTGTAATTTATACCTAGACCTCTTTTCTTCAAGATTGCCATAGCTTTGACATTGAGGTGCCCGAGACGTCTATGCCAGAGTGACATTGACTCATTGACCGTAGTCAAGTTGGCGCTCTCACAGATGTCGAGTTTATACAAACCCTTGTAATTTGAGGCTGTGGCTACAATTTCACCTGAAATTGTGCATTTATCTTGTAATAAAATGTATGCCCCTGCTTTAGCGAATACTACTATGTAACCCTTCACTACCAAATTACGTACTGAAAGCAAATTAGTGTTTAAATTTGGTACATAAAGAACTTCCGAAATAGCGTGAATGTTCTTAGAAACATTTAAAGAAACTGTACCTTTTCCTTCGCTTAGGATTTGACTATTATTCGCAACAGTTACAGGCTTGATAAGTCTAGAAAGATGCAGGAAGTGCTCTTTTCTGTTGCTCATGTGTGTAGTGGCACCTGAGTCTAGAAACCATATATCCTTGGATTCTGTGGGATGGGAATGAAATGAGGATGAAAGAACTAAATCAGAAATATTATTAGTAACAATTGCGGCACTAGTAACATTCTTCTTGGAATTCTTGTACTTCCTCTTCTTGCATTCATATATAAGATGGCCTGGTTTCTTGCAGTATGCGCAGAACTTGGTATTGCGCTTCGATCCGTCACAGCCTGTAGATAGTGCTGTATTGTCGCTGCTCGTTGAGGGTTTTTCGCGATGTTTCTCCTTCATCAGTAGTGAGGCGACAGTATCAGCTGTAATCTTGGATCCGGAGTGCTCAAAAGCCATGACCAGAGGGTTGTATTCTTCAGTTAAACCCGCTAGCATCACAACTCCAACAAATTCGTCGTCGACTGCATGTTGAATGTCAGTGAGTTGTTGCTGTACAGAGCGAATGCTGTTGACGTAGTCCTCCATAGAGCTGCTTCTTACCAACTTTGAATTAAAGAGTTTCTTGAGTAGGTTCAAGCGTCGTAGAAGGCCACTGTTAGCATAGGTTTCCTTTAGTTTTTCCCACGTGTCTACTGCGCTGGTGCAGTTTTGGATGACAGGATAAATATGACTTTTTACCATAAGGCATATTTTGGCTCTAGTCTTGGAGTCTAATCTCTTGAAATCAGTTACGTTCAAGGTAGATCTCATGTCTACTGGTGAATCCACAAAGTTCCACAAGTCTAGATCTGTCAGAAGCATTTTCATGCCAAAAGACCAGCTCCCATAATTAGATGAACCGTCTAATTTTTCGATAGATGGGGCGGTAGAAGAAGTAGCTTGAATTGGGTACCTTAGAGCTGTTGATGGTGTTCCACCAGTTTGCTGCTGAATGTCTCCGCTTTGAGCCATTATGTGAATATTTTTCTTGATTCACAGACGCAATGAAGGTCCCGTAAAATATACGTTTATAATAGCTTTCCCATAACCTATAGTTACTACAAGGAGTAAAATAAGCAGAATAAAATGAACCACGCAGTGTGTTAGTAAAAACGTATTTTTATCAAGATAATTTGGCATAGAACATCAAACAGAATATACAAAAAAAGACATGTAAAAAGGCGGCCAGGGTGTTTCTTATTGGACAGAAACCAAAGAGTTTCAACAGTAGGTATCAATAGTAGGTAGAACATGGAGAAAAAATAAATAAACCTGAAACTGTTGCGCAAGACATTACCCTACTAAAAGATATTAAACAACAAACTTGATTCAGCTTTCAGCGATTTAATCATGAGATACTCAAAGTTCCTTAAACGAGTATACGAGATTCAGTTTAGATTGTGCTGGTCGATGGGTGAATAAGGTATTGCCTTCGTAGTGTAGCGGTGTTAGTTGTAGGCTCTCAACCCGGCGGTCCTGGGTTCGATTCCGGGGACAACGACTTTATGTTGTTTGATTCTAGTTTGGTTAGGATTGGTTAGATAACCGCAGGCTCATTACTTGAAACTTATACGATCCATGATGTCGGATAGAGATATATAAACAGTCAGTCCTGCGCCTAATTATTCTTTGGTCGAGTCAGTCAATTCGTGCCATCTGTCCTATCAAAATAAGAAATTAAAGGAAAAGAAAGTGCACTTGTTACGCTAACATGTAAAATGTAATGTAATTGTAATGTACTATTTTAGCCAAATAATGCATTTTTGTAACTATTACCTTACTTAACTATTTATAACACTTCCTTATAAAAAGGCATTTTTAATAAAAGAATCATCCTGATGCACTCATCATTCATCCAGATTGAAAAAAAGCGTAACGGTTGCTGAACAAATTGTGATAAATGGCCTATTTATCTTAGTTTAGGTCAGAGGAAAAAGCTAGCCTGCCAGCGAAAAGCAACAAACATTATTAGTTTTTGCAGAAAGAAGTCGGTCAATTTTTTGTCACTGGTAAAAAGTAAATAATCGTTTAAGCAAATTTATTATTCGTCACCTCTGCATCTACGAAATAATCATTAGCATTTTCTATAATGTAAGTAGGTATGTACTTACGACTTACTTACAATATTAGGTTCTAGCTATATTAGAAAAGCCCGCGACGTATTTTTATCTCACGTCACGACTGCCGCTCGGCCATACTTGTACGTGTAAACGTACCCTACGTTTACACACACACGTATGGCAAAGCGACAGTCGTGAAATAAAACATCTCTGTGCTTACACCGTAGCACAACGCTACATCGTAGCGGTATGCTAGTCGTAGCACTATGCTACATCGTTGCATGGAATTCCTAACTTTTTCTCGAGTTTTGTCGCCTAATTTAGTCCGAAATACTTTCTCAATAACGTAGCAACTACGTATATTTATATTTCCTGATACTGGTGGTATGGTAAACAAAGGATTTCCTCCACGTTAGCTAGCTTCCATTTTGTAGGGATAACAAGTGACCGTTTGAGGGATAACAAGAAACTTGGGACCAATTACTCGCTTTGCTAGCTCACGCGCTCAAACAGTGAGGTTTGTTTTTAATAATATGTGTATTTTTTTTGTATACGACAATTATTATTTTTTATTTATATTTAATACTATAATAAAATAATGTTAGTTTTAGTACGCTATAACGCCTTTTTAGGACCAATGAAATGAACGACACGAAAATAAGAGGCACCTTTTTCTCAAACTTTTCTAGCTTAAGTTTAATAAACCGCCAAATTAAATCGCCAATTTATATTGCACTCAAAAACGTTTTTCTTACAGAATGGTCTAATATTTTTACAAGTATATTTTTTCTAGTTACAAAAGTATTATTCTACGCGACACCGCGATTGACCACCGCACGAGAACCGAAGCAATATCAAGCACCATTTTTCTTTTTGTGTCCATTCTTTGGTTCCACAGAGGAAGCGGAAATAACAATTTCCAAACACCTATCTAACTCCGTAGTTGTTTGTCACGAGAACAACGGAAGTGGGGACTAAAGGACACTGGCCACTCTATAACTTAAACTAGCTTTTCAAATATCCATTGCTGCTTTAGTTTGACCTGGGCCTGTGCTTACATTAGAATAAGAATTCGTTTATTGCCACAACAGATAATAGATAAAACATTTAAAAGAACACATTATAAAAATAAGTTATGGCAAAAGGCAAGGGACTCAGATGTTGTCAACATACTGAGGACAGCACTGTAGACACTGATTTTCAGCCCTTTTCCTTAAATATTAAGTAGTTATTTGATACCCCCTTCCCACTTTATAAATATCAAAAATTAAAAAGTAAATATATAACTACTGATTAGATGCCGTCAGAGAACTTTTTTTTTGGGGGGTAGCCACCCTCGAAATTATGTAACGTCTTCAAGATCGAACAAAGAAATCGAGACTGCTTCCACACTTGCTTCATCCAGGAGCATAACGGATGTACGCTTCACAGGGAATTACTATTATTACATAGATATTTAAGTAGGGTAAAAACCACCTAACGAAACCAATTTTATTTTCAGACAGAAACATACGAAAAGGCCGGCATCCAGCGGCGATGGCTGCCAGGGGCCTAATTGAAATAGCGTTGACTTCGCTCCACTGTTTGTCCAATTATTGGCCCCTTCACACGGACAAATTCACCTACAGGAAATAGCCAATAGCCCGGAAATAGCCTACAAAGCAGCAGATTGCTGATTGAAGGAATTCGCTGGTTCGAACGTAATATGCTGCTATGCATAACTTTACTAGAAATTTAATTTTAGTGTGGCCCCGATTAGCTAATATTATATTTTCTTTGCCCGAGTGATGCTGGGTTATGTTAAGTTAGTCGTTTTGTAACCTAAATCACTTTTTATAGATAAATTAGTAATAGGGGAATAAATCTTAGAGAAAGAAATGTGCCCTGATAATATATTTTCCTTCTCTGAGATTGATGAATAATGAGACATTGCAATCGTAAAAGATTCGAACTCAAATTCGCATTCAGTCTTGAGAGCTGATTATTTATACGGGCCTTAGACAATCACGGCGTGATCTCAATCCTCAGTCGAGATCCCCACTTAATCACGAGCGGCGCTAACCTGTGCTCCGAGATCCAATTACACAAACGGAATTTGATCCAGGATCCACTATGGAGGCAAGACAAAGACTGTTTCAGTTTGTTGTCCTCTTCTAATTATACAGAATGCAGTAGTGTAATTGACCGTTTGGAAAATTATTTTATGCTAAAACATGACATAATTTAGGTGATCCTCAGTGGATCGTCACATGGGGTTTAGAGAGGCTACTGTCAGATAGCGAGAGAATAAATGATAAGCAAATCTAGGTATAACGTAAACTCTTGTTAGTTACTTATCTGATTCATGTACATTATTAACTTAAGCACAGAATAATACTATGTTCTATCATTTTGTGTTTTAATAACAAAAAAATTGGTGGTTCACTATGAAAGGTGTAAAAAGAAAACGGCCAAGTGCGAGTCGGACTCGCGCACGAAGGATTCCGTACCTATAATTATACAACATAAGCGTAATTGAGTAAAAAACATCAAATCTTTTGCAGTTTTAATATTAGTAGGATATTATTTCATCTTCTTGGTTCAACAGGAATGCATAATCTGCGAAAATTTCAACTCTCTAGCTATCACGGTTCATGAGTAACAGATGGATGGATGAACAGACAGCGAAGTCTCAGTAATAGGGTCCCGTTTTTTTACCCTTTGAGTACGGAACCCTAAAAACTATCAAAATGTTTGCTTTTAATCTGAGTCCACAATAGAAACGAAAATATATTATATGTACGTATAGTATAATGGGTCAGATAAACAGAGCATATTGTACTTTGTAGGATGGCGTATAAACTTCCCATTGAAGTAAAGTACCTCAGCCTAACTTACTATCTTATTGTGTTCCTCCCCTTTTTGTTATTAAATATGAGAAAGATACAAAGGCATTCGCCAAATAGAGATACATTATCAAGGTGCTTACAGACATTGTGTTGGTGTGATATTACGTCCGTGAACAGTTGGTTGAGTATCTGAAGAAAAGTTTGCACTGGACAACAGAACATTTAAACGTTCTGTGCTATACAGGGTGTTAATTTAATTGCGTGCCATAGCTTAGGGGGTGTTTCAGTTACGTAAAAGGAGTTCATAAAAAATATTTAAATAATTCCAACTCAAAAAATAAATAAAAAAAACAATAATCGGTAGGTATTCGTATTGCATTTAAACGTTAATACAGAAATAGCTTGCAACAGATCAATCTAAACTTATAAAATCGTTTGTCCTTACTGACTGACTGACTGACTGATTCATCAACGCAGAGCCTAAACTACTAAAGCTAGAATCGTTAAACTTAGAGAGCAAGTTCCTCTTATAACGTAACCTCCCACTAAGAAAGGATTTCCGGATTTTCCCTCCCTAAATGGGTAAAAAGGGAGGTTGAAGTTTGTATGAAAGTCCGTCAATTTTGAAGGTAGGATCTTCAAATTTTGTATTTAGGCTAATGATTAAAAAATAATTTATACGTGTTTCAGCATTTTTGTATTTTTAACCCCTAAGAGGGTTAAATAGGGGATGGAAGTTTGTATGGAAATTCCGTCAATTTTGATGGCAGGATCTTCCAATTTTGTTTTTGGGCTAAAGATGAAAAAATAATGAACACGTGTTTCAGCGTTTTTGTATTTTCCACCCCTAAGGGGGTCAAATAGGGGATGGAAGTTTGTATTGAAATTCCGTCAATTTTAAAGGTAGGAACAGCGCGGCAACTAAATCCCACGGGAAAACTCTTAGCTGCGGGTGAAACCGTGGGGCGGAAAGCTAGTAGGCTTATATAGGATGTCCTAAAATCTACTTGGTAGGTAGGTACAAATTTTACCTAAATTTACAAAAATTTGACTATCAAATAAACATCAATAAAATACATTATCTAAAAGATTACGTACCTATTTATGCACTGCCGAACTTTTCTCCTATAACGAATAAATATAAATACAATATAGAAGACCCTTATATACGAAGTACAAAATTATGTGCTGTGACTGGGCTTACTATAGTTTTTCGTAGAAACCACATGACTGGTCAAAATAAATGGAATTCCGGTGAAAAATGGTCCAAAAGATTGCGATAAGATTTTCATGGGACACCCTTTTTCCTTCGTCATATCCTGTCAGCTGCGACGTGGAACGCCTGATTACATTAGTATGAGATAACAGCAGCTTTGTGAGAAAAAGTAGAATCGTGGCACTGTTTAAAAAATTCATACTTACGTTAAAGTCGTTATTTTTTAACAAATGTTTATGCAGATTTCAGAAAACATGTCAATAAAAACTTATAATTTTCAATATCAAATGCGATTAGGAGCATATAGAATAGACCAATACATGTATATGACCAAATAATGGTAGGTATAGGCATTTCCTCGTTAATGGAGCAAGCTTTCTCAACATTCCCAAAGTGGCATGTGGACACACCGATGAAACTCAGAAACACATTGCTATTTCAATTTGATTGCTGCAAGCAATAAGGATAACATTTTCGGGAATATGAAAATCTTTCCATCGTTTCTGTGTTACTTTATGTAGGTACTTCCTGTGTTATATTGTTGTATTATTTCCCCAATGCGGTTGACAGGATAAAACATAAATAAAACAACAATAAAACGATTGTAGCGGTGTTGAGACGAAATGGCAAACAAACCAGGGGTAAAATTGAACAAGATTTCCTCCGGGGATGGGAGTCGCATCCACTAAAATTGGATACCAATCTGAAGCCAGTGTAGAATTTATTCCTTTGTCGTGGCCCTTCAGCTGTTGCTGCGAAAGATTCCCTTTCAATCAAGATTTATTTTTTCATCCCACTTCAAACGCGGGAAACACCTTCTAACCCATCTACAATAAAGATTTCTCGTGAATAAACACAGACATAACGCTTTGGTGAATGTACCGTCGTATTTTTTTGGAGTTCTTTAACGAATAAAATCAAGTTTTTTATCTTTACACCAACAACTCTGTGCAATCTTGAATAAAACTCTTTGTTGTTGCGTCCAGGAGTGATAACAACCACGCGCTACGCCGGAGTGCGATCACGGGTGCACGGTTAGGGGAAGATGAGGGGAATTGTCTATGGTTTTTGACATTTGGCGAAATTTTCTCTTGGTAATAAGGTCGAGAATGGCGCGGTAATCATAGACAATTCCCCTCATCTTCCCCTAACCGTGCGCCCGTGAACGCACTCCATAGTAGTGTCTTATAAAAACTACACTCTTTGCTTAAAAAGTGCGCGTCAAAGATTGTCATCAATTGTCATAATAAACGTTATTTTGATCAAAATTTTACATTGTTTTATGATTATTACTGATTTTTACTCTTACCTATTTCGCATTATTACTCCGCAGTAAACCCTAATTGATTATTTAAGATCAATGGCAATGGAAACCAAAAAAAATACTCCTTCTTACGGGAAGAATTTACCTGGATCTGGTGAGAAATGTAAGTTTACGTACTGCACAGACCTGGACAAATCCGTGATCACCAGCAGTTTCGAACGTCGTGGGTGGGTTCAAGTTGGGCCGGATGATGATTGGAACTTCTACTGGTCATTCACACAAAACTGTAGAAATCTTTTCAGTCTTGAAGCTGGATACCGAATGAACGACAATCAGATAATAAACCATTTTCCCAACCATTACGAGCTGTCACGCAAAGACTTGCTCGTAAAGAACATCAAGCGTTACAGGAAAGAGCTTGAAAGGGATATGAGCCCCTTAGCGGAGAAGACGGAAATACCCCTAGCGAACGGACAAATTGGCACGCGCTACTTACACTTGGATTTTATACCCATTACTTACGTACTCCCTGCCGATTATAACATGTTCGTGGAAGAATACAGAAAATCTCCACAAAGCACGTGGATATTGAAACCTTGCGGAAAATCACAAGGTGCTGGAATTTTCCTTATAAATAAGCTTTCTAAGCTCAAAAAATGGTCGCGGGAAGCTAAACCATCGGTATTTTCCTCACAGCTTAGTAGCAAAGACGTGTATGTTATATCTCGTTACATCGAAAACCCACTATTGATTGGCGGTAAGAAGTTTGACCTGCGACTGTACGTGCTAGTGACATCATTCCGCCCGCTAAAAGCTTATCTCTTCCAACACGGCTTCTGTCGATTTTGCACCGTAAAATACGATACAAGTGTTACTGAGTTGGACAACATGTACGTTCACTTGACCAACGTTAGCGTTCAAAAACATGGAGGGGAATACAATAGTTTGCATGGAGGGAAAATGAGTATGCAGAATTTTCGTCTTTATCTGGAAGGCACAAGGGGAAGAACAGTAACAAATCAATTATTTACTGAAATGCAGTGGCTTATCGTCCATTCGTTAAAAGCTGTAGCTCCAGTGATGGCAAACGATCGACATTGCTTCGAGTTATATGGATACGATATCATTATAGATAACAATTTGAAGCCTTGGCTAGTAGAAGTAAACGCTTCGCCATCTCTTCAATCAACGACTGCTACGGATAGAATATTAAAATATAAATTAATTGACAATATTGTGTCCCTTGTGGTGCCACCAGATGGTGTCCCCGATGCCAGGTGGAACAAAGTAGTTTCAGATGAATACCTCGGTGATTTTGACCTGCTGATCGACGAAGATCTCATAGAAAAAGAAGATGCTACTACTCGTTACAATAAATATCATCGCATGAGTGCTAAATCGTAAAATCTCTGAGAACAAGTAACATTAAAGACATGATTATAATCAATATATTCGATTTTAAATAAAAAAGTTATTTTTATTAATTTAACATAATACAATATTTATTTTCTATCACATTAAAATTTGCAATTAAAATTACCATGACCATGATTTGAACTACCTATATACTACTTCTTCATCAGACTCAACAAACATTCATCGTCACAATGTCACAATAGCGTTGGTGTATCCTAAATTATTTCTTTACTCTTCGTTTATGAGCACGATGAAATTTTCTATAGCACTTTCTTCAGGAATTTTGTTCCACCGCACGTCCGGTACACCATCGGGAGTGAGAACCACATCTAGCACACTCTCTACAAGTTTGTATTTTAGGATCCTGTCGTTTGCCGTTGTAGCAGACATAGAAGGGGACGCATTCACTTCTATAAGCCAAGGCTTGAGCTTTTTGTCGATGATTATATCGTATCCATAACACTCAAAGCAATGACGGTCGCTGCTCATCACTGGCGCTACTGCCTTTAAAGAGTGTACAATAAGCCAATTTATATCATTAAACAAT
The DNA here is from genome assembly GCA_029255725.1 of Scrobipalpa atriplicella. NCBI lineage: Eukaryota > Metazoa > Arthropoda > Insecta > Lepidoptera > Gelechiidae > Scrobipalpa > Scrobipalpa atriplicella. The sequence continues at coordinate 22,922 of JARACY010001175.1, read as the reverse complement.
TTTTCAGTTACAGCTAAGCCCCTAGTTCCTTCCAAATAAAGCCTTAGATACTGTAGTCCCATTTTACCGCCATGGATTTCATTGTAATCGTCTCCATGTTTCTGGACACTTACGTTCGTCAGATGCACATACAAATTATCGAGATCTGAGAGTTTTGAGTCATATTTCATTGTGCAAAATCTGCAAAACCCTTCCCGAAACATATAAGCCTTCAGTGGCCGAAAAGAGGTAACGAGAACGTAAATCCTCAAATCAAATTTCTTTCCTCCTATCAACAAGGGATTAGATATGTAGCGCGAGATAACGTAGTTGTCTTTGCTCGCAACATTGTGCATGTTTTTTTGTGCCTCTCGTGACCACTTTTTTAGCTTCGACATTTTGTTTAATAAAAAAATGCCGTTTCCTTGTGACTTACTCACGGGTTTTATTATCCATATGGTTTGATTATGTCTGCGGTAATAATCTACGAAAATCTTGTAGTCTGCTGGCAGTGTAAATGTTATTGGGATAAAATCAAGGTATGCGTATCGCATTTCAACTTGGCCATTCACTTCGATTTTAGCCGCTAGGGGGTTGTTTTCCCTTTCTAACTCCCTTCTGTACCTTTTTATATTTTTGAACAGCAAATCTTTGCGAACCAATTCGTAATGGTTTGGGAAGTGGTTGATTAGTTGGTTATCACCTAGTCGACTGTGGTTGTCTGGACTAAACAGGGATCTGCAGTTTGATGTATTTGCCCAGTATAAATTCCAGTTTTCTTCAGGGGCAACCGGCTTCCAATCACGCCTTATAAAAGTGTTTATCACAATCGAATTTTCAAAATCTGTACTAAAACAGAGTTTCCTTTTTATTTTTTCAGTTTTCTTTTGGCTTGGTATATTAGTTTTTTCTATATTTACCTTACTCACGCTTTTAGCCATGATAGATATTTGTGACTATCTGTTTAGTTTTTTAGAATAATTAACTTTCTATTATAAATAATGTAGAATTATTGAAATTTTATTTTATTTTTGTGTTTGTCAAAGAAACGTCAAAATTTATTTTTAGCTTTGAGCTCAAAAGGAGTTTTTATTCTGAGTTTTAGCACATGTAATGTCCATGCTCTGCATGACTTCCTTACCTACAATAAATAAAGAGTATATTTTAGTACATAAAAGCTACTGGCGAGTTTTAAAATAGTTTTGTATTGGTTTAACAGAGTTCACTCCAACGAACCCATAAAATTTCACATTTCATTAAGTTTAATTTGATAGACTCCAAAGCAGTCGAGAAATCACTTATAGTCCAAACAACGAAGATTAAAAAAAAACCTCCGTGGCTAATATTTTGTAGTGTGAGCTTAGTATCGACGTATGAATATAGTAGAATTTGAATTTAGTATTAGATTTAAGTAAAATCATTTATCCCTCACGGGGTAGGCAGGCAGAGTGTAATATTGAGGACAATTTTAGATTTTAATGTGTATCGCTATCGTGATAGTTTATCAGCCCATCGCCAAAATTACGCAATACACTGTAACCCTCGAAACCCTTTTTCTAACTTGTACAGAAAACCCAGGAGAAAGGAAACAATTTTTACTTATGCGTAGGTGCTTGCGCACTAAAGGAACGACATCAGGAGAAGCGACATATATGGTGGGAATAATTCTTTCAATTTATAAATCTGATCTTCAAAGACAGAGGTTTTTTTTTCAGGGTACTTTATTTATACAAAAAAATCTTCATTGACTGGAGTAACCAGCTGAATAGCAATCAGACTAATGAAATGAGTTGGTTTTCACTCACAATCTGCATTCAGTTTGATTGCTTGCACTGCGATCTGATGGCTGGTAGTGATAGTCTGATAGCTTACTTTTCACTCTGTTGATGGGATCGAACTTCAAACATACCGCATATTTATTAAATTAAACGAATAAATTGAACCTAAATGTTGTATGAAAAGTAGAATTTAGTCTCCTAGGAAGAAATCGATAAATCACACTCTTGCTTATTTCTTCCGTTCTTCGTTTACGGTACGGGCAAAGCAGGCAGATTATGGACTTAGGTATGAGATACAAAGGCTTTTTCAAAGACCTTGTAAATATGTTCTGAGATCTGAGAACTTTTTACAGACCCGGCTAATATTGTGTGTATGCTAAATAGTCATCAAAAACTTTATAAAACCAAAGGTAATTAATTCACCGTTAGAAAACTACAACATCTCCAAGTGACAAAACGTTCCTGTTTTCACTACAGGAAAATATTTTAATAATATTTCCGCTGTAGAAACTGCGGTTGAGAAATAGCGTCCACCATAATTGAAAGCAATTTAAAAAAAATCTACAGAATTTTCATTGCCTGTTGCAATCTGTGTAGACGTCTGCCTCAAGCGAATGTGACTTATATGTAGTAACTGGAAGATTGCGTATGTAAACGCATTAGTTAGTACCAACCGCGCTATGACGGTCCATCCCGCAAATAACCGTAATAGTTTTAATATTGCCAACTTGGTCTTTTTTTCTTTTTTTTTACTAGAAATGGGTTAGCTCTTGACTCTAGACACAAAGGTCAGCGATGACCGTGACAGAGTCGACGATGGAGCGAGCTTACCCAGAAGACGCCTGTTAAGGCACTGGTAGTCTCACGTACCGACGGAACACGGCAAGCTATTTGGCGCCGGACTCCGGTGAGGGTGGTCGCGAGCCAGGCGGCCCCTTGCGGAGCCTACCACCAGTATTTGCACTTAGTGTGTGTTATGATTCAAAAAGAAAAAAATAAATGATTTTGTTAAATATTGTTTCAGTTGTTCTTAGTATAGCTATTTTATATTATAATTGTCACATTTTTATTTAATACCGTTTAAAGGAAGTCTGTTTAACATTAAAAGTTGTTGTATTGACTACACGCGTTGGCCTCGTTTCTTATTGGCTGGCAGTACAAAAGTTATCCGCCAATCAGACTCGAGTACTGGTGGGGTGACTTGAGTGGGGATCCGTCCCCGGGCCTCAGACTGAAGTCGCCCCAGACGGATGGATTCATTCTGAGTTTGACTTTTGGAGTGTGCAGTAGTGTCGAGCAACTTTGTTAAATTTATCGATTACAATAAATATAAAGTGAAGTTATCCAAGTGGTATTATTTCATAAAAATTCAGAAGTGAAACACCCACGAGCCGCCAAAAAACAAAGGTACGTAAAATTTAAATAATTTTATAAAATCCGCTAAGACTGAACTGAGTGATACTTTTATTTTAATTTGATATGTACGTAGTTAATTTTGTTCGGCGTGGTATTTGATCGGAATCGTGTGTGATAGGGGCTACTCTCCTATAATACATTCTGACGTATAATATCATGGTGAAAAAGGTTAATTTGTTTTGTAACGTGTTAGATCGAGGCTACTCTTCGATAACACGTTACCGAATGAACTTCCTTATTTTTATTTATTTATCTAAATAATTGTTTTCATATTTTCTTCAGCGTGATATTTGATCAGCAATGTATGTGATGGGGGCTACTCTCCCATGGTGCATTCTGGCACATATTACTGTTGTTTAAGAAAGGTATTTATTTTGTGACGTGTTTGATCGAGGCCACTCTTCGATAGCTCGTTACCAGATGAAATACAACTTTTTTATGAGTTAAAAAGAAACAATTAGTTAAATTAAGGTTATAAAAGTAATACTCAGTTGCTAGGCAAAATATTCTTTACACAATGAATGATGGTAAAAATTTGATTATTATTATTATAGAACGTGTTAAGGCTAGATTCGCCTTCCATTTCAAGGCTAGATGCGCCTACCATTTCAAGGCTAGATGCGCCTTCCATTTCAAGGCTAGATGCGCCTTCTATTACAAGGCTAGATGCGCCTACCATTTCAAGGCTAGATGCGCCTTCCATTACAAGGCTAGATGCGCCTTCCATTACAAGGCTAGATGCGCCTTTCTTTTCAAGGCTAGATGCGCCTTCCATTTACCAAGGCTAGATGCGCCTTGCGTTTTAATGCTTGACGCACTCTCGGTCTTACAGTTAGTTTAGAGATAAGGGTTTCATTTTATTAGTTCTAATGTTTGTTGTTGTTTGTATTTATAACATAGTCATCTTATGGCAAACAAGATTGATTAATCTCTAAAGCTATTAATAATTTACAGTTATATAAAAAGAGTTCAGGTATTAACATTGTTTTGTATATATTTCGAGGTCATCATGAGTGAGGCAGACAATACGAGTGGCAGAGGACGCCAACGAAAACGAAAACTAGCTCCGACAGTGAGATCTGCTACCAAACGTCGATCTACATCTTCATCGGCGTGGATTGTGGAAGAAGTCGAGCTCGAGGAGAGTACGAGTACTAGTAGCAGGTCAGAAACTTTGTCTATACAATCGCCAACTCCAGGAACTGATAACGCTGTGCAATCGTCTGGTCTAAGCATTGATGACGTTGCCAAACTTTTAGAGTCGATTAAAAAGGGAGACCAAGGAAATTCACGTCATCTGAATAATAATCACATGAATAATGTCATACCCGAATTTGATCCCTCAAGCGACACCCAAAATGTCGAGGCATGGATTCGGAAAGTAAACGAATGTGTCAAGATTTATGATTGGGACGAGAAGCAGACCGTACATTTTGCTTTGCAAAAATTTGTTGGTTTAGCAAAAAAATGGTACGAAGCATTACCATCCGTAAATTATACCTGGGATGAATGGCAGATTAAGCTTAAACGTGCCTTTCCTAATAAGCAAAATTACGGTCGACTTCTCGAGGAGATGCTTTCTCGCACTACGCGGCCTAATGAGTCCTTACGGGAATACTTTTACGATAAGCTTACACTCCTTAATAGATGCGAAATCAGTGGTAGAAATGCTGTAGACTGTGTGATCCATGGTATAAATGATAAGTCTATCAGGAGTGGCGCGCAGGCTTTAAATTGTGAGGAACCTGAGGATCTCTTGAACTTTCTCAACTCCCAACGTCCATCTGATAGTTTTCTTTTGAAGAAGCGAAGTGAGACAGTTGGTTTCAAACGACCTAACAATCTTTTACCTTCAAATGATGGTTCTTATAGTACTCCGACTTGTTTTAATTGTAAAACCAAGGGTCATACTTTCAAGAAGTGTCCGCTTCCTTTGACCAAATGTCAAAAATGTCAGCGAGTAGGTCATACCGAGTCCGTGTGCAAATATCCTACAGTCAATTCCCAATCTGATAATGTTAAAACTTCAACAGAGACACGTAAAACGCTGGCTATTTCCACTTTTGATAATAGGAACGATAAGTTTTATAAAAAGGCAGTCATTAATGGTCAGAGTTTTGTGGCCTACATTGATTTTGGCAGCGAATGTAGTTTGATGAGAGAATCTGATGCTGATAAATTGCACTTGGAAAAGTCCTTCCTTAATTTACCTCCTGTTAAGGGTTTCGGTAACTCTTCGGTACTTCCTTTATACAAAAGCATAATCTGAAATTAGACGATGCAGAAACTGATATTGAGATTCTGGTCATAAATAATGAATTCATGGACACTCCACTTTTGATTGGTCAAAATTTCACTGAGCTTCCCAGTATTGCCCTTTTGAAAGATCATTCCAAAATGTGGTTTTATAATAGTCCAGGCGTAGATTCTTCTTCTGTAGAAAGCGAGAATGTGAAATTGACTGTCACAACCTCTGTCGAAATACTCAATATAGGTCTAGTCGAAGTTTCTGCAGATAATGCTTCTTTCTCTGGAGATGTGTATGTTAAGGGTTACAGCTGTGGTGAGCCAGGCAGAGAATACCATCTCCATCAAGGAGTCTATCGAGTCGAGCAGGGCAAGACTCATTTGGTACTGACTAATCTTACACCCGGTGTAATAACACTTGAGCCGAATGAGTTGTTGGCTAGAGCTACAGGTTTTGTTGAAAGAGAGGTTTACCATGTCAATAGAATTGTAAAAGATGTTACAACTTTGGAACCATTACCGAAATCTGATATCAAAGTTGGCAGTGATGTTAGTGAACAGATGGTTGATAAATTGTATTGCCTTTTACAATCTTATAGAGATTGTTTTGCCCTTAATTTGAGTGAGATAGGTTGTGCTAAAGATGTTTCCATGACTATTGATTTGGTAGATGACCGGCCTGTTATATACAGACCATACAGATTGTCGTACTCTGAAAGGGAGCAAGTTCGTAATATTGTAGAAGATCTTTTGCAGAATGACATAATTCAAGAATCGTCTTCTGACTATTCAAGTCCTATTCTGATGGTTAAAAAAAAGACTGGAGAACAACGTCTTTGTGTCGATTTTAGGGCACTGAATAACAGAACTAGAAAAGATTGTTTCCCTCTCCCACTTATTGACGACCAACTGACGAACTTGAGTGGTAATAATTTTTTCACTACCCTAGACCTGGCTTCAGGCTACTATCAGGTTCCTATGTCAGAAGAGAGCCGTCGTCTTACTGCCTTTGTCACGCCCGATGGGCATTATGAATTTAAAAGAATGCCCTTCGGTCTGGCCAATGCGCCGGCGGTTTTTCAGAGACTTATCAATAAAATGCTTGGTTCCAAAAGGTTTGAATCCGCTCTTGCCTATTTAGATGACATTTTGGTACCATCGCAGAACTTAGATCAGGGGTTTCAAAGATTGGAAGAGGTTTTAAAACTGTTGCGCCAAAACGGTCTCACGTTGAAACTTTCTAAATGCAGTTTTTTTGAAAAATCCATAAATTATCTCGGTTACGAAATTTCTTCTGACGGAGTGAGACCAGATGAGATCAAAATTGCAGCAGTGAAGGAATTTCCTGTCCCAAAGTCTGTACACGAGGTGAGACAGTTTTTGGGCTTAGCAAGTTATTTTCGTAAGTTTGTGCAAGGCTTTGGCGAAATTGCTAGACCTCTTACAAATCTGTTAAAAAAAGATACCCCTTTTCATTGGAGTGAAGTAGAGAATCGAGCGTTTAATACACTAAAGGATAAATTAATTGAGCGACCTATACTATCTTTGTATAATCCTAGACTGGAAACAGAGCTCCATACGGATGCTAGCTCTCTCGGCGTAGGCGGAATTTTGTTACAATGGCAAGAAAATCCACATGTACTAAAACCTGTGGCCTATTTTAGTAGACAGACAACGCCGGAAGAACGTCACCTTCATTCGTATGAGTTAGAGACTCTGGCGATTGTATGTTCGTTGAGAAAATTTAGGGTCTATTTGTTAGGTATCCGCTTTAAGGTAGTGACTGATTGTCATGCACTCAGAACAACACTTGTTAAACGTGACTTGGTACCACGTATAGCACGTTGGTGGCTTCAGATTAGCGAGTTCACCTTTGAAATTGAATATAGACCTGGTGCCCAAATGTCCCACGTTGACGCATTGAGTAGGAATTCGAACCTTACTGAACCGATTGAAGAATCAGCCGTTACGGTTTACCATATCGAAAAAGATCATTGGCTTTTAACTTTGCAAATGGATGATCCAGATATATCAAGAATAGTCAAAATCCTTAGACCTAATAATGATGAAGAGGTTAAAGATATTAAAAAGAACTATGTTATCAAAGATAATAAGGTATATAGGAAGGTAGGGGAGAAATTATGCCTCGTAGTTCCCCGAGGGGCACGTTTTCAGGTATGCCGATCAAACCACGACGATCTAGGTCACTTAGGAATTACAAAAACAGTTGAGAAGGTTCAAAGTAACTTCTGGTTCCCAAAACTACGGCGATTTGTAAAAAAATATGTCGAGTCATGCTTACAGTGCGCATATAACAAAGATAGTGCTTCTAAGAAAAAAACGGGTTATTTATATCCTATTCAAAAGGTAGACGTTCCCTTTCACACAATACATATTGACCACCTCGGTCCATTTATTAAGAGTAAAAAAGGGAACGCCTACATTTTGACTATAGTTGATGGCTTCACGAAATATATGTTCGCAAAAGCCGTAAAAAGCACGAAAACTAAACATACCATTAAAGTTCTAGAGAATATATTTTATGATTTTGGTTTACCATCGAGAATTGTGTCTGATAGGGGAACCTCTTTTACATCAAAATCATTCAAAATATTTTGTGATCTTCACGGCATAAAACATATACTTAACGCAGTTGCGTGTCCCCGTGCAAATGGACAAGCGGAAAGATTTAATCAAACAATTTTGCAAGCAATGAGTAAGTTAAATATCAATACTGACGAACGCAACTGGGACACGCAATTAGGGCAAGTGCAGTGGGGTATTAACAATACCATCAATTCAGTTACAAAAAAAGCTGCATCGGAGGCTCTGTTTGGTATCAAGTTGAGAGATAGTCTTTTAAATAAATTGGATATTGGTAATGAAAATCCCCAAGAAAGCTTGCAAAGCATAAGAAAAGAAGTAGATCGCAATATTCAAATCAGTCAAGATAAACAAAAACGTCAACATGATGCGGACAGAGCCCCCGCCGCATCTTACAAGAAAGGCGACTTAATTAAAATAACAAGGACCAATTTTAATAACGATGGCAAAAGTAAGAAGTTATTGTCTAAGTTTATAGGCCCATATAAAATTATTGAATGTTTAGGTAATGATAGGTATAAAATTGCAAATGTTCCAGGGTTTGGTAAAAAGAAAAAGTTGTTTGAGACTGTCGTTGCTGCTGACAGAATAAGGCCTTGGATAAGTTTGGGTTCTTCATATTCTCTAGAAAAGTCTGATGAAAGCTCCAATGTATCTAGCAGTGATAATGAGAGCGATATAATCCCTCTGTCAGAAATTAAACGACAAAATCAAACAACTTGAAATTGATTATTACTAGATATAAATAAGTATTTATTAATTTATGTATTATTAATTAAGAAAGAATATTGAAAACAAATTAAAAATTCTACAAATTAATTTATTCATATTTAAAAACTTAGCGTAGGTTAGGTATTATAATTCTTACATACAGTTAATTAAATAAGAAAATGAGTTTAAATTTTACTATAATAGAATTGGCCACAATTGCGATTTAAATTATTATTTGTTGATTTATTTTAAATCCGAATGTTATGATTATATTTTGGTATTTTTAATGTGCACCAGGAGGTTGCACATGTTTGGATGGCCGAATGTTATGATTCAAAAAGAAAAAAATAAATGATTTTGTTAAATATTGTTTCAGTTGTTCTTAGTATAGCTATTTTATATTATAATTGTCACATTTTTATTTAATACCGTTTAAAGGAAGTCTGTTTAACATTAAAAGTTGTTGTATTGACTACACGCGTTGGCCTCGTTTCTTATTGGCTGGCAGTACAAAAGTTATCCGCCAATCAGACTCGAGTACTGGTGGGGTGACTTGAGTGGGGATCCGTCCCCGGGCCTCAGACTGAAGTCGCCCCAGACGGATGGATTCATTCTGAGTTTGACTTTTGGAGTGTGCAGTAGTGTCGAGCAACTTTGTTAAATTTATCGATTACAATAAATATAAAGTGAAGTTATCCAAGTGGTATTATTTCATAAAATGTGTTTGTGTATTTTTTGTTTTTTTTTGGCGGAATATGCTCTTTGTAACACATTATTTTAGAATAATACATTAGCGTTATAATAATAAATCAAAATATCTCTGTAACTTTTTGGGCTTAACTAATTTCAAACGATGTCACTTCACATTTCACAAGTTTTCGTATATTATGACTATAACATTTACCTATACTCACAGTCAATATTTCTAGATACTTATCTACTTACATGCCTTTATAAGATTAGACTTTTTTGTTCAAAACACGATTAAGTATTATAAATCTTTGGGCGATACATTATAAATCACATTCCTTCCATATATTACCAGGCGACAAATTCATTTTCGTCATAATATTAAGCTTGAACCATAATCTGCTACAAAAATATAATTTAGAATACATGAGATTGCATGTGCAAACGAATTAGCACCACATCCCCCCCGACCGTCTTCCCCGCAGATAACGTGCACTCTCGCTGCAACCACGGTTCCCATTACTATATGCGGTTCCACGTCATTCCATGATTCCACGTTCGTCTTAGCTTAGGTACATTTTCGTGTTGGTTCTTACATTCCTTATAAGAACCAACTCCAATAATTCGAGTTCAGCTAGTGATTGAGTTTCTGCAGGCAGCGGTTGTCCGAGCTTTTCTGTAACGATATCGATTTAAAAGGATATCGACGTACAAGCACTGCCGCAACAACTGTAAGTAACCAGGCGCATCATATTTGAAATTTTCATTGTAAGTTATTGTAACTTGCCTTAAAATATTTTCCAGACTTTTTCCAGAAGTTATGTGATTAAACATTCATTTTTTTATTTTTTTTTAAACAATGATTTTGGTTTATTGCATAATCAACACTTTTTACTGTCAAATATATGTCATCAAATATTTAGTATTAAAACCAGTAGTGTTGGCAAATTATATCAGTATGTTTTTTTTTTAGCAGAACCTAACTTATATAATTATGATTTATCTCGTACGCAGATTTATTTCAAAAATGCTTTTTACACAAGTTTAACTATGCTTTAAATAAGTAAGTAGTATTATTGAAAACAAATAAAATAAACAGTTTGTTTTACAAAATTTAACACACCTTGTGGAAGTGCTCAAACGTTACAGTAAATAAAAACTATTTTACACAAATATAGTTGATGAAATATTCAACAGTTTTCAACATTTGTTTTTCATTTTACGTACATAGGTAGATTATTCCCATTTTGTTTTTGTGAGGTACAAACGTTTCGGGCTGTCATACATAAATCACTGGACTGGAGTTTGATAGAGTGCCTGTAACTAGATGAAAAATGTTCAACGCTTAGTTTTGGAAATCTAAATCATTTTTCTAAATAAAAAAATGTTTTTTTTTTTTTTATGAAGGACCAAGGTTTTACTGCGGTGAGTGTCCCATGACCAAGGCTTTTTCTTTGAACTTTCTTAGTCTTTCTATAACCAACACTTTTAGTGTTAATAAAAAAAAAAAACATTTTTTTTATTTATTAACACTAAAAGTGTTGGTTTTTAAAGGCACAAACGGCGTTTTTTTACAGTCGCAGGATATTTTTAAACTAACTAAAACGCATTCAGTGGAAGCGATAATATAAGGCAAATATACCTAGAAAGAAAATAGGAAAACGCATTGCTTGTTCTGATACAAAATGCATGGATACAGGCGTATTTCTAACAGATTTATGGTACCTATAAAATACAACACAATTAAATTAATCACGGGTATACTTAGCAATCAAATATGTTCTTCTTGTGGTCAAAGATCTCAAAATAATGAAGTTCTATACCTTATCGGTCATTACACTGAAATTTTCAAGACACGAGAGATTTTTCATATTCAATTTTCATATTCAACTTTACTTGAGCGCTGTAAGTACACATTTCCAAGGACTTAAACCGTAAGCCTCACGTTAACCGTAAAATTTAGTTACTAAGAGTTTGTCCAAAACTTCCCCAAGAAGCAGATTGATGTTAATATAATTAGCTACAAGTGAAACTGTTCCAACTAGACAGTAACTTGTTCTTAAATAGTCAAGTAGCTCTAGATAATATACCAAAACTAAGGCTATGTCGAGTAAAATATTTCTTTTAGCTGTTTAAACTTTTAAATGTGTCATTAAACTTATGTCATTAAACTTACAATTTAAATACGTAGCTGGTGAGTCAATTTATTTTAACATATACGAAAAATATTAACTTTTAAGTAAGATCTCGAGAATCCACATTTTTCCTTCGGTGCCGTCATCTTTGCTCTGCAAAATTTAATTACCAGTGCTGCGATCTTATACCTACGTAAAGTCTTGCAGAGTATCATAATCAAGTTAGACTAAAGATAAATTATGTATGATTTTTGCCAACCAAACATATCAGGTTTTACCGCACCGCCCAAAAATGTTTTTCATTAAAATAATAATACTTAGAAGGAAAGGAAATCAGAAGTACGATTCCAAGGATAACAATAGTAAAACAAGAGAACTAATTAGCTACTGCGGAATTTCCAAGTTTTATAACCGAAGATTGCGCTTATTCCGAAGATGTTTTGTACAATTGAGTTAGAAGTTGTACCAAACTTTTCAAACTCTGCCGATTGAATTTGCAGAATCGCGTTGAGAAATCGTTGAGTTGTCAAAATACTAAGAACTTTATAGATTCCTACTTGTAATATAGGTAGGTAGTACTTAATGTTTTTAAATCAAGAATTTTTTTTTTTTGTAAGAAAACCGTAAAAATGGCCGACAAGTAAATACTTCAATACTGTAATATTCACGGTTCACATCTATAATTAATAGAAAGCTAGAAATCTGCACAAAATTGCAAAACTTATGTCATTCTCCGCCTCCTTCTGTAGGTTTACGGAAGCAGAATTGTATGTAGTAGACTGCGCTACCTCAGATAAGTCTGAAATTACTTTGGCTTGGACAAAAGTCAGCAGCCCGTGGACATGCAGCCGTGATTGATAGATAGCTATACGGGGTGTAAGGGACAGCGTACCAGAAACTGATGGGATTGCTTAGTCAACGAAACTAAACTACTTTCACCAGGAAAAAATTGCCGTTCCAATACAAAATGTTCACCTCAATCAGAAAATTTGTATGGAAAAGCCAAATTAATTATTTTTCATTTCCTAAAAGAATTTCCTTGAGAAAGTTGTTAAGTTTATTTGACTGAGCAACCCTATAAACTTATAGTATTCTTACTTATATCTGGTACGCTGTCCCTTACACCTGGTATACACACGTCTATCTTTCAAATTCTGGTCAAATTAACAGATGCATAATAATACCTCTCGGCTTTATCGGCTGCTGAATGTCACACAGTGTTCATGTTTATGGGGCAGGTTTCCATCCCTGAGGTCACCTCAGAATTTACCTGTACAGTACATTTACCTGTACATTTATCGAACTCCCGACTCGGATGTAGAGGTATTTTTCACTAAATTAGAACTATTGCTTGATAAATTAAAAAGAAGAACGAGTAAAAATATCGTTCTTACAGGCGATTGGAACATCAATACAATTGGTACAAAACCTCAAGCAATCAAATTAACAAAGCGCTTGAAAGAACTTTTAACTGTTCATAATTTTGACCTTCATATAAACACAGCTACACGCAAATTGTCATGTATTGATCATTTCGCAAGCAACATTACTGGAGCTCTAGGTAGGAATATTCATCTTGGTTTGTCAGATCACAATAATTGTCAGATGCTTACTATACCAGTAGCTGAAAAAACTCCCCCACTTAAACATTGGTTTGAGATGAGGAGAGATTTCAGCAAAGAAAACATACTTAAATTCAAATATTTCATAACTAATTACCCGTGGTCTAACCTACTACAAATAACTTCTGTCACAGATATTCAAGATACGTTCAAAACGTTTCACAAAGAGTTAATACTATTATATAACTTATGTTTTCCAAAATTTAAAAAAATGTTTAAAAATAATCATGGCAAATTAAGATGGGTTACAAAGGGAATCCGAACTTCATGTATAGTTAAAAGAAAGTTACGTATGTCTTATTATAAAAGTAAGTCGCCTACCATCAAAACACATTACAGACAATACAATACTCTGCTAAAAAGATGTATTTTCGCGGCGCAAAAAGATACCAATAACAAATATATTAAAAAGTCGGAAAATAAATGTTTGGCAACATGGAATGTAATTAACTCCAAAACTACACAACACACCAAACCAACAATTAATTACGTTACTGTAAATAGCAAAAAGTTTGAACAACCTCTTGAAATTGCAAGTGCTTTTAATGAACATTTTATTAATATGACAAACACTGGACAAAACACTCCAAATAAATATAAATATAATTTAAATAAAAATACAGCTAGCATTTACTTGGTACCTACTGATTATAATGAAATAATCAAAATTATAAATTCCCTTAAGAACTCTACCTCGACTGGCTATGATGAGCTGAGCACTAAAATAATAAAATCTTGTGCTCGTGAACTAGCTCCAGTTATAGTGTATCTTGTGAATTTGTCACTTGAACATGGAAAATATCCAAGAACTTACAAACTGTCTGTGGTCAAACCACTTCATAAAAAGGATGACAAACATGACATGAGTAATTATCGCCCCATTACTCTTATACCGATATTATCAAAAATATGGGAAAAGGTAATATCTACCAGGCTGTTATCATTTGTAAATAGGTTTAATATAATTAGTTCGGAACAACATGGCTTTCAAAAAGGGAAATCGACCACCACAGCATGTTTCTCACTAATAAAGCAAATATCAAGCTTTATGGATAAAAGTATACCAGTCACCACCATACTGTTTGACATGAGTAGAGCATTTGATTCCGTTTGCCATACAACTCTACTTTCAAAATTGGATACATATGGAATTCGTGGTTTAGCAAATGATCTGATCTCTGACTATCTTCAGGACAGAACTCAGTGTGTAGAGATTAATAACATCAATGATAAGCACGAATATACTAGTTATCGCTCATCTTTTAAGGCTAATAATGTAGGTGTGCCGCAGGGTAGTATTCTGGGACCACTACTGTTCATACTCTACATTAATGATTTACCAATTAATATACAGTACCCTTGTACCCTATTCGCTGACGATCTATCTATTGTTATCCAAAAGAGAGATAAACTGGATTATGAGAACGAAATAAATATAACTATTGATAAAGTCGTTGAATGGTTAGAGCATAACAATCTCCACGTAAATTTAAAAAAGACTACTTTTTTACAGTTTTTTAATGTAAATGGTAAGCCGGTGAACTTATCCATAAAACATAACGACGTGCCCATAGTAGAATCAACCACAACAAAATTTCTCGGCATAATGCTTGACACACGTTTGTCATGGAAAACGCACATAGAATCTGTTTGTCAAAGATTAAATAAGTTCGTTTATGCACTTTATAGGTTGACTAATATCTGCGACCAAAAAACGGCTCTAGTTGCTTACCATGGCTACGTGTGTTCGGCTTTGCGCTATGGCCTTATCATATGGGGCAACTCTACTGATATCGAACGCGTTTTTATCTTGCAGAAAAAATGCATTAGAGCGATGTGCAATATTGGTCCCTTTAAAACTTGTAAACCACTGTTTAAGTCCCTAAAACTACTTACGCTACCTTGTTTGTACATTTTCGAGTTGTGTATGTTTGTCAAAAAAAATAATCATTTATTCCAACTTAGAACTGTCCCATTCTCCACTAGATATCCGCACCGCTTACAAACTGAGTCACATAAAACCAAAAATTTTGCAAAAAATAGCTACAATATGTGTATAAAAATATTTAATAAATTACCTGCTGACGCCAAAAATTTACCATTGACATTATTTAAGAAGTGGCTATTTAATTTTCTTGTTACAAATTGTTTTTATAAGGTCCAGGAATTCATGACATATAAATTTTAATATATTCTCTGTCTATGTTAAGTTTAAATTTAAGTTTGAATTTAAGACACTGTGACATTGTGATTGTAATATTGATTTTTAAATTCCTGACATTATCTGTATTTATTATTTATTAGGTACTGTGACATATTGATTGTATATTGACTTTGAAATTATTGATAATTATTTTGTATTTGTTATTATTGTTTTGAATGATTAATGTAAATTAATAGTTATCTTATTAGATTTTATCAACTTGTGACATGTTTAATTAGAATTATTTTTATATTTGCATGCCAATAATGTAGGCGCTACACGCTTGTTCATCTTATTGCATATTTATAACCCATGTACCGTGTCGCTTGTGAATAAATTATATTTGATTTTTTTGATTTTGATTTGATTTGACAGATTCTTTATAGAGTATTAATGAACAGGTACGGGTTCAAATGACAATCAAAATATTCAAACACAGTGATAACAAACTATACCAGATTACTTGAATATCAAATCGGCTTTTGATTGGTTATGTATCCGTAATGTAATTTGGTAAAGCAAACACAGCCGTGTGATAACTAAGCCATATTAGGAGGATTAATTATAGTATAATAATAATACAGTATTTAGGTAGTACATACCTATTTATGATTTAGGCTCCTAAGTTTAAATACAGAGACAGTGCGCCAACTGAAAGGGGTTACTCGGATGACCTAGCTGAATATATTATTTTACAAAGAAATTCTCTGAGAATTAAAAATTTCTTCCCCATACTTGCCCATACGAACTCTATAAGTACCTACTTCTACTTCAGAAGTGCAAACTAGTCATTATTAGAGTTGAGGTGTATTTTTTTCCAGTGTTTTTTTTTCACTTTTTCCAAAATTCCCTTTTCTTTGATTTGTTTTTCAGCATACCTATTAGTGTGTTGTGTACTACGTTTGTGACATAAATTAAAAAAAAAGACTGAACAGATTTCAAAGATTCTTTCATCATTAGAAAGTTCATTCTGAGTACCATAAGTAAGAAGATTATTTTTTACCGCGAAAAAATATCTCATTTTCACGTCACCCATTAAATAAAGACATTAAGCATTATTTATAAGCAGTAAATTTATTAAATTAATGAAATAGTGATAAAAATATGCTTGTACATTATTAATCATATTATTAAATTCAAAAAAGTCTTTTGAATTTTTTTATTACGGTGTGTCATCACACCAACCAAATTTCTAGAAGTAAAAAGATAGACATGTTTAATGAATAAGCAATTAAAATTATTGGATATTTATTCATTTCACCTTGAATAAAAATACAATCAACAAAGTTAGGTTACGAAAGCAATTTACCAAATTGACGTAGGTATCTAATAAATTTTGTTAAAGGTCAGAGTAATACCTATTCGAATTAAAGAATTTAGACGTGCGAGGCTAGTTTCTTTATTTTGTGTTAAAAATGCATACCAAACGGTTTATAATAACAAATAGCTTCTTAATTAAAAAAAGTGTATGTAAAACTTTGGTCACATTTTTTTTATTTCTACAGATAGGTTTTGGACTTAACTTTGGATTTATAAAACATTTAAAGAGAAGCCTTCAGCCGTTAGCAAAATGTGTAACAATGATAAGTTCAATAATAATTCTTGTTATTTTAGTTGCTCCTTTATTTGAGTCAAAGTCAGTTCGTGATGTGTGTTGGTTTTCATCAGGACCTATACAATATATTTCGTACATTTTAATACTCCATGCCGCCAAATTCAATTTCTATGACTTCGTGCTTGCCCTAAATCGTATCGATAATGATGTGCCGAACGTCAAAAAAGTATTATGCAGTATTTTAATTATATTGTATGCTTTTACATTATTTATTGTGCAGTACATATTTGGTTTTCTTCACTGTATTGCACAAGGAGAAGAATCTTGTAGAAGGGAATATTACGTACCGTATTCTTTATACGGCGTATCGCTTTTTAGCACTGATGTTATTTCAGTCGTATTTGTATTGATATATTATTTTTTGTATTGTTACGTGAAAAAACTGAAACAAATTGCAAAATGTTCACAAGTTAATTATGAAGAAATGACGAATGTTTATTTAAAATTGGCTACATGTTATGATAAGATAATACCACTTTACGACCGGTTGGTACGTACGTAATAACAATGTTTTATTTTTACTAAAAATAATAACCGTATTTAGGGTACTGTATTTTTTTTTCAGATAGTTACTGAACTCACGTTTGATATTCCAAAATTGATGAATATGGTATACTCTATGCTGTTTTTTATTAAAATTCAGGTAGTCATGGTGTAAAACAAGCCTTTTCAATTTCTATGGTGAAATTCTCTGAAACTCTCTGTATTCTTATGTGTTATGAGGCTCGCTCGTATCTTTTCAGAAAACATGGATATTCCTCTTGGCTGAACTATTTTATTCGCTGCCCATAGTTTTCCACGTCGTAGCAGCGTCTGTAGCGGTAGAGTTGTTCAATTCTGAAACCCACGATCTAACACTGGTTTTAAATCAAAAGCTCTTGGATGAACAAGGTACTTATCTCCATTAATATTTACGTTCATACGTCATGATAAGAAATTTTACGTAAGTGGAATTTGAACCCACTTCCCCCAGCGCAGCGTGCCGCTGGCTGTCTAACCAACCTATTGTGTATTCAAACAATGAATGAAACATTTCATTTTTTTTTTACCTATTTCGATCCATTCGAGACGAAATTCGTACTTATGATTTATTTACAAAATTATATTCCTTGGTTTTGTTTTCGGTACTTAGTCAGTTTCTTCACACAAGTATTGAAATTAATGAAATTTTAGTTTTAAAAAGTAGAAATATTTAATATTGAATCGGATTCAATTGGATAATCGAGCACAATTGAATAGGACCTATCCGTAAAGAACAGTATAATATTATTGAATTCTTTGATTTTGATGTAATATGTAATTTTTATTTTATATGGGCCCCGTAGAAGCCTGAAATAAAGATCTATTTATTTATTTATTTATTTATTTATTGTAATAAACTTATGTGAGGATACTGACTACTAGTAAAAAATAAATAAAGAATAAGTAAATGTTGTTCTGAATATTTAGATGAGGAAACCAGCAACAAAATACAGCGACTACTGCAGTATATGGAAGCCCATCGTATGGAGCATAAAGTATGGCATTTCATACCCATCAACTTACGTCTACCACTCTCAATAGTTAGTATTTGCATCACTTATCTCATTGTCATCATTCAGTTCACACATTTGTATGATTAGTTGTTACCTATCTAAATGAAATAACAACGTAACTTGAAATAAATAAATAGTTTATATTTTTGCTGGATAATTATTTTATTCTACCAATCAATTTATTGTATTTGTATTGTATTTTTAATTCCGTTATTATTTTTGTATTGACACTCGACAGTCAAATTATTCTTTGTCATATTTATTTTATGCTATATACTTAATACGTCTTCGCTAAAAATAAATTGTTAATATGAAAATGAATCAGTTCTTTTTATTATTATCAAACACTTTACAAGTATTTATTCTACGGTATCTGCTCAACTTGCCGGCACTTAATCATCCTCCTTGGCGTAAATCTTCAGCATTCAAGTCAGAGGGGAAAAGTTTATTGAAGTTCAGAAGTTTTGTGATAACTTGGTCTTGGGAGAAAAGGAAGGCATTATCACAAATGAAAAACAATTTAAACAAACCTTTCAGATACTTAGATGCTTAGATACGCCAACAGATAAAACTCGTATAGGTATGTATGAGTACTATAGAACAGCATATGCATAACAAACGAGGGTATCGAAAAAAAATACAAAATGATAAATCTTGGAATCAAGGCGTAATAGTATTCGACTACATGAAGTATAAGGGACTAGGTGTCCCTAGAGTTTAAAATGGTTTAAAGTGTGAGTTTTAAATAGATGATTAACAAGCACCACCGTAAATAAAATCAGTTCAACATTTCGTGGCAACTGAACGTTTATTAGGTATGATAATTTTTTGGATAAAATATTAACTTATGTTTATGTCTGCGATACTTCCGCAAGCCGATTACGTGATACCGCCTCTTAAATTTCAACGAACCACACAAAACTTTTGGTCAGAAATTGTGAAATTCCCAATCCCGTATTTCAGGGTGAACTGCAACGAAGTTAGATAGCTGTTTGGAAATTGTTATTTCCGCAATATGGATCGGGGAAAATGGTCAACAAAGGAAGAACGCTCTTTTATATTGCTTCTGTTCGGTTCAATATTTTATATTATGGACGAAGTTATCACAATTGGCAAACTTGTATTTGGAGTTCAGAGACTCAGATGTTGGACTTCGAGTGATAAAAAAAATTGTCAGTAAAGTATAGCGTGGGCTCTGTATTGCAATAAAAACATTTGGGCTTACCAACAGCCACTACAGAAAGTTAGTTTTGAAATTGACCAACGCCCTGCCTGCTTTTCAAGGAATTACAAGTGTGTGTGATACAATGTGGACAACTGGTAGACAAAATTTCGGACAACGAGAGCATAATCTTGTGAAGCAGGCTTCGAGGGTTATTTGTTCAATATGTCTCGCTACCCCTTGCATAGACTTCAGCTGTTATCCCTCATAAAAGGATGTTCAAGTAGAAAACTATTTTCTGATAGAAAATTCTCCGAGAAAAGTTCTTAGCCGACCCGTATCGCATCGCATACTTTGCAACTTCGCAAATATTATGAAAAGTAGGTATTTATCGTGAATATAGTTGGTATGGTTAGCATAGTAAAGCAACTGGTTTATTTTTAAATATTTTTGAGTCTTTTTTGTTGCTCAATTGGCAGAACGATTGACCAGCATTTCAGTTCGTAGGTTTAAGGCTCGTATTCATAAAGCAATCTCAAGATTGAGAGCAATATTAAGTATAGATTAGACAGGTCGTTTTGTACTGAAATTACATTTCTGATACGAACTCAAACTCGCTGTCACTCTTGAGAGCTGATTATAAATACGGGCCAAATTGTCCGCGATTAATTTTTCATATTTATAATTATTATAATTTATTTTGTCTTTGTTTGTTTGTTATTAAAATGCCTGTACTTGTTTCACTATTAATTGTGGAGGTGTGTTAATAATGGCGTTTCATGCCAACAAACGCAAGTATAAATTATAATTTATTATGTTTTCCTTACTAACATTTTAGATATCGTACTCTAGGACTGAATTTAATATAGTAAGTGAAGCAAAGTCCGTACTTCATTTCACACCTCTTGTCACGTATAAGCAGCAAATGAAGCAAGATCTAGTCTTTGAAAGAGCTGTGCTTAAAACCGGTGCTAGGATTTAGATAAATACCGGTATTACCGGAAATTAGCTATACGGGAAACAGACTACTTGTGTACCTAATTTTAACTCAAATCATAATAAACATTGCAGAATTTTTGATTTTGTACCTAAAGAGAAATGTGAGTTTCAGTGTAGGTATTGAAAAATTCAATTGTACCTGCTAACTATTAACTTTAAACAACTTTATTTTTTTTTCTTCCAGTTAAGCTTAGAAGACAGTAGAGTCAAATATAATTAATTAATCTTCAAATTTATTTCCATGAAGAAAGTACCTAGTCAAATGAGCCTAAGAAATACATAATAATAAAATATAACATAGTAATCGGGTAATATACCAAATATATTGGACTGCTAGACAGATTCGAATAGAGAAATGTTTTATTTGTTGTCTGACTGATAGATATCGCAATGGTGACTAGTGTAATACCGGTGTCAACAGAAGCACCGTTATCTACAACTCTATGCTAGTCGAGCAGTCAACTCTTCGATATTCCCCAGTTGCTATTCCTAATTCGCTGGCACGTGCTTCACGTTGGCCAATAGTCTTCGATCGAGGACAATTTCCTTTGCATTTTAAATGCTGTTCGATCATTCGCTTGTGATATAAGGTTTTTACATATTTACGGTTATTTTACGCTTAAGCATTTTTGGTATTATTACTATAGTTACAAAGGTATGAATTATGAAATAAGTACCTAACCTACTAAGGTTAGGTACTACATCTATATCTGAGTGAGTTTTTACTCTGTTGTCGAATTCTTTCAATTTAAACTAATTTGAGTTGTTGTATTCACTTGAATTTCATTTGCAATAAACCTAAGTAGGTACATATACTCATAATGATGACTACTTGACATTATTTTGCGACTTCATATTCATCACCATGCTTATCAAAAGCGCTGATTCTGCAACCGTTTCTTATTTATTTATTTAACACTTTATTTATTGTACACAGAAACATACAAAAGACAAAATACATAGGAAGCATAGACACAACAGGCTTAAGGCTTCTTTGGTAAGTCTTAAATTTTTTACACATAAAAGACTACCTTAACTCTAAAGCGAATAATGCTGACATAAACCCATGGCATAAAATAGCTATTTACATAAACTGGCTATAAGAAAAACGGAAATAAACAGCGCATTTTTATAACTTCCGCGGTTGTTTGTTTGCCAAAGTTTCACCGTTGTCTTTTAAAGGATAATTATTTTATATTTTCAGTTAGTTTTTCTTATGTTTTCTTGTTGTGTGGGAAACAAATAATTTATGCTAACTTACTTGCTCTACTTATTGGGCTTTCCCGTAGATAGTCATATTATAACACCTATACTTAAAATTTCTTTGATAATGCTTCCAGTGTAAAAGCTAAAAAAAATAGGGGTATAAGTACCTATTATACTTCATTCTTAATGTTCTTTGCTATAATATGTGTGAATATTTTATTCGTTATCGTTTTGATGCTTTAAGTTTAAATCTGTAAAGCTTATCAGTAGGTATACCTTTTCTTAAGTGCTCTGTTTCAAATAGTTTCAATACTGATCTCCTCTACTCAAAGGTTGTCAGTGAAGATCGCTCTGAACGATAAGACCACCTTTGCGCACATTACTGTTTAAATAGATATTTAGAACGTTTATGTTTTTTATGTGTGATGAAGAGTTACTTGCTTACTAGACTTTCCGGCATCTATGAAATCTTGTTGATTAGCACAGGCAGTGTCACTTCTAATCATTTACCGTTCTGTGTCATGTAAGTACCGATGGACCCGCATGTAGATAGGTACCTATCCCTTTGTGATTAATAATGATTATGTTTGCCACACGTCATCGGCAGGACAATGCAGTGCTGTTGCCGTCATGTTGCCAGTGTTAAATTATGGGATAATGTATGAGCTCATGATACACATTCATTATAATTCATTGGCTATTTTAGAGCGACAGCAGGCTTCATTGCCACAGAGTGATGCTTTTGTTGTGTTTTATGCGCTATTGTGCACTTTAACAGTAACGTAACAGATGCATTTTTCGCAATGATCGAAAATCTGTAAATGTCTGCAAATGACTATTCAGTTATTATTTTATTAAGTTTTGTATATTGTTACAATTGTACACCTACTATTCCGAATACAATAATATAAAATTACTTAAATAAAATATCTTTCTCTTCTTTGGTTCCTTTTAAAGTTTTTCTTACGGTTTCACAGTTCTAATTCTATGCTCAATAAATCATTCACTCATTCATTCATT
>JARACY010001174.1:0-64481 GCA_029255725.1 Scrobipalpa atriplicella | reverse complement strand
GTACTATTTTATTTCTTTAGGATAAAAAAAGCGTAGAAGATTATACCTAAGTATATGCGCGTACCACGTCCAAAAAATGAATATTATTAAATGTATAATATAATGCATAAAGGAATATTATCTATTTAAGTATTTTCAAATTATAAAACCCCTTAAACGCGCAATTTCTAGAGCCTAGGAGATTTAAACAGAGCCGTCTTATATCTATCAATATCAGCACATGAATATCGTGTGTTGAGTTATAAATAGCTATTTGTAATACACATTACGATCGGATCATCATTACAAAATCATGATAAGGCGCGTGCTATTTTTGATAATGAACAATGTAGACGTAAATTACTGTGAAAGATACTCGTTAGGTTAAAGGTTCATAAAGCTATTAGAGATGCTCTCTTGTTACAAAACTATTTTCGTGTCGATGATGTATAAGAGAGTAAGTACTCTTTATTGTTTGAGTACCTGCCTACGTAAAATTATACTGAATTCAGTAAATTAAATATTTTAAAAAATTAAAGAATTATTTTAGTTTAATCGTATAGTAGGCTCTGTTACATGTATATTCTAAACAGTTTTTTTTTTTATTTAAGTTAACTCCTATCCTCCCATTTAATAACATTTCAAAAAGACAAGAGGTCAACACGATATACGCAAGATGTTTGGCACATTTTCCACTTTCCATCTTAATTTTAGTCGTCTGACCTTCTAGAACTAGATTTTCGATATCACTCGATAAATGCATCGCGTGATGGAAGTACGAGCACATCACTAGCGAAACCAGTTCGTTCAACGCGCTGAACGCGTGTTCCATGTATGAATTGAACGCGAACACATTAGCATTACGAACCGGCATTCACAGGCTAGTACGCGATGCTGGCCGGTTGTGATTGTAAATAAAGAAACATAATCAGAATCGTGAAAAAATAATAATAGTTTAAAAATCGAACAGTTTTTGAAGACGAAGATTTGTGATAAAACTTTTGCGTAAAAAGTTTCAATAACTAAAAATGTCTTTTGTGTCGTCGTAAGATTTGAGTTTAGTTTTGTTTAAAAAGTGCTGCAAAGTGATATAAATTATTGTGAAAATGACGAAACCTGCGGCTATACTTCGTCAATACATGTAAGCTCTACTTTTGCTAACTATAGGTACTTGTATAGAGTACCTCTACCATAAGCACTTGTACTCTGTATTTTTTCTTCTTACATTTTTACCGACCAAGTTTTTTACTCGCCACTGATTGTTAACAGTTCTTAGCAGTTTTGATTTGAGACTAAATTATTTCTGAATGTTTCTCCATCAACCATTAGGAACAGTTTCAAACTGTTTGCAATTTTATTAATGTCCAAATTGTTGGGAATGCATCTGAAATATTTGCGATCGATTACAAATATTTCTTAATTACTTATTAGCTGAATCATACGTCTTGAATTGCTGGATTGATAAATGTTTGCAAACCTTTCGAGTCTAATAAAATTTTAACACTTTAATATCATATAACGTGACTTTTTATAACGCACATGCATCAGAAACTGTACCTAATAAGATTTTAGAAAGTACCTAACTGTAACGTAAAACATGTTTTTTTTTAGTCTTCTAGCAAAAGAACCTTGCAAACAAAATTTTGAAAGTTTATTATTCGGTGAATCTTTTAACCGCCTCTTTTTGTTTAAAATGTACATTATTATAAAGTAAAATTTTTATCTCATGCATGCTGTACGTAGGTAATTAATATGTTTTCAACTATCTAATAGGTATTAATAAAAAAACATCTGATAGACAAATAAACATAGGTAAAGTACTTAACTTAGTAAGTTTAATAAAACTTGCAGATATTGTACACAGCTCAGCTCAATGACAAAAGTCAAATAAACATGTCCGTATAAAAGGTAGGTCCGCTGCGGCAATTTTCTAACAAAACATGTTACCAAAACAAGTCAGGAAAACAAGTTATCAAAGCCGCCCGTCCGCTGCGCCTTATTTTTGTTAATGTTTTTGGTTCATTTCAAAAATGAGTTCCGACAAAGAAGACGTGCTAGCTGTTATAGCAATAGTAGATTTCTATTAGCTGATAGCTTAAATCTTTGCTATTTCCGACATGGCATCTAGTTTTTTATATTTATCTTTGTGATCTTCATCATACTACATCCCAAATCACCGGTCTTTCTCTAATCAGTTGTATGAAATACAAAGTATATTCTTTATTCCACTCCATAATTATAAACCAAAGAGAATTGTCACATACAAATACAGCATAACCTTCGAACGATACGTCTTTCTCTTGTGAGCGCTAACACAAAATGCGTCACTTCCCCTCCCCGCAGGCGAACGCGGGGGATGTTATCCGTTCGTCTCGGCAAACATGTTATTTTGTTTTTTCTAACAAAACTGTTAGGCCACGCCTCTATTCGGTTAGTAAACATTGTTAGACTGTTTGCAAACACGCAAACACGGCGCAGCGGACCTACCTTAAAATGAACACAAAGTTTTGGTTCCTTTGTGTATAAACAACGCAGAAACGTAACGCATTACATCATATCAATACACTATTATGTACATATCACAATTATGTAAATTATGTAGCTACTGGCCGTCTGTCTGTCCAGCATACTGGAAAATACTCTTAATGAAGGTGGAGAAAAAAAGAACTATCTCACCGCTATATAGGGACTTGTATTTTCAAGTACAGAAAAAAATAAAAGTAAACACATAGGTAAACAATATTTGATGTCTCTTAATCGAAGAACATGTTTCTAAAATAATTTTTAAAACAATGATAATTTAACTAATCTGCCAGCACTTATAATTTATTTTAGGAATGACATGTTTATTTTAATAAAAAGATGTGAAGATAGTTTACCTTTAGTTTTTAATAGTTTTGGTAATTTAACTAATTTGCAAACTTTATTGAAATGTGTTTTTAAATAAAAGACGTGAAGGGTTGTTTACGTTCATTTTTTTCATTACTTGGAAATACTATTATTTATTATAGACAGTTCTTGTATGTCAGCGCCCCCGCCCACATTCATTTAGAACATAGTCGTATTGAACTAAATTGACCTTGAACCTGATATGTACCTGTTTTATTGCGTCTTTATATCGTCGGCATTCTTAGCTTAGGTAGCACTTGTTATTGTTACGCTTAAGTACCTATTTACAACAGTTAGCCATGATAAGAAGTATTAGTTTTGTAAAGAAAACTTTTTCTATCTTAATATTAAAGATAAAAAAGAAACTAAATCATATGTCTCTACGTAGTGAATATAATATACTACATAGCATAGAGACTTTGACTCTACCTTCAATATAACATTGATAAATCCTAACGAGACATTAGGCACCGAATTCAAATTCGCAAATATAGAAAGTACCTATAAGTAGGTAAAGCACACAATGCATACATGTATAAATCCTGCTTCTATCCCTAATGGGGTAAACGGAGCGTCAAAGGCCTAAACAAAAGTAAAGCTAAAGTCAATAAACTGATAAAACCTTAACAACAAACAATACCTAATTATCCTATCCTGCCTCCTTATCATAAACTCGAAAGTAAATATAGGTTAAAAGCTAGATAATAATAATAATAATAGTACAAATAAAATACCACGAGTTTGGCTCGTGATGACCTCTACAAAAACAAAAGTGATTAATATTAAAACTCGTAACGAATGCAAGTTCACGTGTCCGGACACGGACTAGCCAAGTTATTTTAATTTATTTCTTTCCCAGCATTAAATTAGCAATGCAAAGCAAAAATTTCTGCAGTCCGCAGGTATGCAAAACCATGTTTATTTACATTAGGAATACGAAAAGTTTGGTCGAATTCTTTTGAATTAATATGGAAGTTTTGGTCAAAGATCAACTATTTAGACATCCGACAATATTTTTTCTTTTACAATAATTTTAATATTAGTTATTTATTATCACATCCATGCTAGACTGGGAGCGATGGAAAAACATAGAATGTGTCAGCTGCATCTCTCCCCGGGCATGCTGTAAAAACCAGCTAAGGGATTCGAGGATTTCAGTATTTTGTAATTTAGGTTATGGGCTGACAACCTGTCACTGCAGCAATATACAGATCTATCTTAAACAAAGTAACATTATGCATCATACGTAACCTATTTGTAAAATGCAACATTACAATATTTCTTTTATATAAATGTAATATTTCTTTCACAAAGATAAGGGTTTTGAAAACTCTAGACTTATCATTATAAACGTCAAAGTGAATAATAGAATTTTTATATCAAATGATTGACTGACTAAGCCAAATAAATTAACGTGTTGGATAAAATAAAGCTTAAAGCTTTTTATCTAGCTTCAGCTACTTAAGCTTAAACTGACGAGCTTAAGCTAGTGGCAATAATATCTAGAGTAAAAGGTACTTAATTTAAAATAGTACATAAACACTAACACGACTAGGCTAGGCCTTAAAATAATTAACTACTTAGTACATTATACCTACAGCACAGTATAATTCAATAGTCTGTGCCTACAGGGTACCTCACAGAGTCATTTTAAGTATATCAGCATTTAAGTTTTATAAAATAAGTAACAAAAAAAGAAATGTCAGTGAAATCTTTTTAAGACTTTTTTGAAATACTTAGGATTTATATTAAAAAAAACATGCAAAAAATTGCGTTTACGTCATTTAATTATATTAATATTCCTGTATTATTTGCCAGATTACCCAGCCAGTCTCGGCGCCAGATCTCAGGATCATCAGGTCGGCGGACCTCTTTATCTCCTCAACGTAAAGCAGCAGCCAACCCAGCTGCAGCGCCTGCTGCCGTCAAACCATTCACGGAGATCCCTGGACCTCTGGCATTGCCTATGTTGAAGCATTCCGCCTATGTGCTGCCAAGAATTGGTGAGCATTATTTTTTTTTCCTTTTTTCTCAGCTTTCTTAGCTGTACAGCTTGCGTTAAAAAGAGGAGCATTTTAGTAAGAATTTCTGTCGTATGGGCTCAGTTGGCCAGCCAACACTAGGTGCAGGAACACATATACATTTTATATTGCGATAGTAATGGTCTTTCAGCCCATGATTGCCTAAATTATAATACACCGGCAAACTTAGGTCCCTCTGCATGGGTTTTACACGAGGGTTCATCGGGTCGAACGACTCGAAAACCACACAACAAGAAGAACAACAATATGCCCGGGAAGAAAATTAACTGCGGTGCTTACTGTTTTTTCGCCAGTCAGGCATGGAAGTTCTCACCATACTCTATTCACCTTTCATAAAAATGTACCTATATCTGACTGGATATAGAACATAGTAACCATTAATGGCGTCTGGATACCTGTTTCTAAATATAGACCCAGACGGACCGCTTTCTGTCTGGCATGCCTCTACTGCCTGCACTAAACTGCATTTTTTGCTTGCTAGATTGGAAGCGATAAAAAAATACCTACATAAAACACACAAGCTTCCTACTCTTCCCATTTTATACTGTTAAAATCAAAATACATCAAAACAGGAGCATATAAGAACTTGCATTGTTAAAAAAAGCATTTTTTAAATAATACTTTTATATTAATTTAATTTAGTATTCACTTTAACTACTTATGTTGTTATTAATTAAAACAAACTGTTAACCCATGCAAAATTTATTTATAGACTAACTTTGAATATGGCTCTGCTTTTACTGCTTACCAGTAAAAGTTAAAGTTAAAATTACAACTCAGTTTAATTACTTAACCAATGGTTAATTTACCGTTCATTCAAATAACCTGTGAGTGAACAAAATGAATAAAAATGAATGAACCGCCTCGTTCTATTCGAATTATTTCATCAAAAGATGCAAATCCCTCTATTTTTGTCTACAGGTAGTTTCCACCACAGCGTAGGCTTGGGTCTTCTGGAGGGTATGAGGGACAGATACGGTGACCTCGTGCGTTTGGCCAAGGCATCCAGGTCGAGACCAGTGCTCTATGTCTTTGACCCTGAGATGATGAGAGAGGTAAGACCTTGTTTAGGAGATCCCGCCTAAGTATTAAAAAAAAATCTACAATTTTCAGATAAAGTGCTGTAGTGTCAACTAAAATCGGTGCTAAACTTTCACATTGTTGTCATTAGGAAGTGAAAATGTCGCAATCACCACATCAAGATATTACGTACAAGATGTAGGATACTACATAAATTACCTAATACCTAATAATGTAATTAAAAAATACATTGTGTTGTCTTGTCTAGCCTGAATCATGACACTGCTGGGCAATAAAAATGTCCTAATAACATAGCGGATATTTATTAACATATATTCAAAACACACTAAAATCTTCAACACATTTTTAACCTTTACCTGTCACAACACTTGTCTAAAATTAAATCAATTAATTTAATTAGCAACCAAACTGCCACAGATTGGGTCCAGTCTTTAATCAAACCCTAATATTTGATTCGCAACGCAAAGACAAAAGCCTTATGAATTAGAAAGGTGACTTTCTAAATTGTATGGCATCAAAGTCTGGTCTAGACGAGTTCTAATCTGGATAGCCACGGCGAATCTGATACGGAGTATTTTTGTGAATGCAGTTTAATTTGATGCTATCTTTTATTTAAAATGTGAACTGAAATATATAAAATTTTAACTTTAAACCTCTTTAAACTCTCGTAGTAAACATTATTTTTAATTTGAATAATCTTTCCAAAAAATATTTTTGCATAGGAGACCCTGGCTGGCTGTTGCCTATAATTTTTTTTACAGTGTACCCAGAGAGTAACAGAGTAAATTATATGTGTTTTAGTCGCTCCGAGTCCGACATACATACGTACTATCACGCCTGTATCCCTAATGGGCTAAGCAGAGCGTCAACGACCCAAACAAAATCGTTCTCGTTCCGCCACGTCTGGCAAGTTTTGAGGGTTGTTTAAGATAGATCCCTTAGTTGGTTTTTACAGCATGCCCGGGAGGAAATGCAGCTGGCACATCTATGTTTTTCTATCACTCCCAGTCCAGCATGGAAGTGTGATTTCAATACAAATTTATAAATAAACAACAATGTTATCTAGTAGTGACGCACAACACAACTTCATGTTTGTATTATATTAATAAGTTTATAATTTGAGTTGCAGATAACTTTATAGGGTGACTGTTTGCTAATGACCGATACTTAAAGCAGATTATAATTATTATTATGTTGTTCTTAAATTTTAAGTCTCTCCGAGGAGGTAAATTTTGCAATTTTTGTTTTATTTTCTCTCCTTTATTATTAACAGCCTGATATGTCCATTTTTCCAGTTGCGGTCGTGGGCATCTATCTAGATTATAATTAAGAAACAAATATTTTTTTGCGATGAACCTAAGTTCAAACTAAGTATAAATTGCCATAATAAATCCATCTACTGATAGATAAAATGTTAGCAATAATGCCTCACCGAAATCTTAGGTAAAGAATTTAAGTACCAACTTACTCGGTTTTACTTTAAGGTATGCCTGAGAAGACAATCGGCTGGTACATTCTGTTTTTTATCACTCTTAGGTCAGCATAAAGCTTATTTTACTCTACACCTTGTAGGTATAATTCTTGAACTACAGGTTATCGCCGTCATTTATTACGATATGATTTATTATTTTGCTATCAATCACGCGATTTTCTTATACATGTTATAAAAGAGATAAGAGATACAACTATTATGCATTTCTGAAGCTGTATTCACACTAGATATAATTTAACTGATTTATTTGGAAATACCGCAAATACACATATAACAAAAACTGAGCGTACTACCTATGTTATACTACCTATATTATATATTTCATATCAAAAGGGTCGTTCAAGATATACGTGGGAAAAACCTTCAACAAAAACATCAAAATTCATGAAGTTAAATCGAATGGAAAGACCCTAAACCTTAGAAAAGGCAATGGAAGTCTTATCACCGTTCCGACTGAAAGGTTTCATATAATGTAGAATAGAGTTTCGTCTTTCCAGTCACTGCGTCAGATTTACTAAAATTTGAAATCTCTTTTATTATGCCGAGACTAAATGGTAGTTGCTACAAAAGACTTCAAAAGGGTTAGTTAGGCATAGTCGTAGTTAAGATTAAGACTCTGTATATGGCTCAGTAAATGGCCTGTATTCATTTTTTTTATTTTCTTTTTATTAGCCTAAACTGTCATTCATTGAAATCCAGTTTTAATAGAGGTAAAATTATTTAACACCCGTTTCTTTGTGCATTTAATACTCTTGCGGTATTTTGTGGTTTGAATTAATTTAACAAGAAAACAAGAGATTTTACAGAATTCCTAGGGAAACTTTGAAATAAGTAGAAACACCTACGCACTCAACAAGTTAACACCGTTTCCTTTACGAAGCTGAGATTCCAAGTTCTGAGATCCTATTTCTGAGAACGTTCATTTCTTGAATGTCTAGAATTCTAGATCTTAGGAACTTAGGTACTATTCAATGAATGTTGGAAATACTGAATTCCGTGAATGTCCAGATCTTAGAATGTCCGACTTCCGTGAATCGCCAAACATTCTTCAACTGGTCATTACATCCATCAAGTTGAGCAATCATTTTGAAAATAGACTACTACATTCTTGTATAGTATCGCGCCTCTCTTACAACTCTCATAACTGGCAGGATTACCATCAAGATAGTCAATATATACGATGTGTATACTTTGTTGCCAGGTATATGATAGTGGAGTCACTGAACCTCCTCGCTGGGACAACTCCCCACTTTCTCACCACCGAAAACGTGTCCCAGAGACATGCCCTATTCACAAGTAAGCAGCAATTTCTATATTCAGCGTCCAAAAATATACATGAAAGTTAATGATTCTCGTGTTTCAGTGACGAAAGCAAAGCGGTTTGGTTGGCAATCCGAGCGCTGCTCCAAGATGGGACCCTGCTCAAAAACTATAGCAAAGCATTCGACGACATCGCCACAGACGCTACGAGAAGGTAATTTTTAAGATCACGCCGTTGGTCCCATGCAAGTCAAATAACTTTTAAAAACCGGATTAGACAACGTCAAACCATCAGGCAGGATATTGTCCAATTGATAGGATCAAACTGGATGAGACTGCAGAGAAGGGGCCCATACCCAGCACTAGGTGGACGTGGTGGACTGAAAATTATGATATGATAATATTTGAGTAACCAAATTATAATATTTTTCTTTTTTCACAGACTGGGGGATCTAAGACATTCTGAGAACGCTTTGAACGAAGAACTAGAGACTGAGATATACCGATGGGCGCTGGAGACGGTCGCCATGATGGTCTTCGGGATCAGACTCGGCTGCCTTGATGGACCAGTGCACATTCCTACAGAAGATAATAGGTAACCCGTTGATGAAGATTCTGAATAGCAAGAAAATTTTAACGTGCTGTGTCTATTATCTTCCCAAGGGTGTCGTAAAAGTCACCCACAACTAACGGATAAATTTAGGAAAAGGACAGCTGCAATCCGCGCCAATATAGTTAAATGCATATGTCAAGTCGAGCGTGGTGGGTTTGGCAAACACCCCATTAAGGTTCAAGTCCAGCAGTTGACTGTTGTGGCTGTTAT
Organism: Scrobipalpa atriplicella; assembly: GCA_029255725.1. NCBI lineage: Eukaryota > Metazoa > Arthropoda > Insecta > Lepidoptera > Gelechiidae > Scrobipalpa > Scrobipalpa atriplicella. The sequence goes on along the minus strand of JARACY010001174.1, from coordinate 54,955 downwards.
TGTTTACATTGGATTGAGTTAAGTTTAAATCTCTTCGTATATATTTCAGGAAACCAGAAAAGACGTCATTGGACGATGACATGCCAGATCTCTGCTCACTCTCTACACGCAATCTCGAGGGTCTGACTCCAGCAGAAACGCTGGTGAGGTGCACTCGGGACATCGCTGATGGAAGCTTCCTGGTGCGAAGTGAAGATACCCTTGTGAAGGACTCGCCCGTCTTTGGGAGAGCACTGCAGACCTTCGACAAGCATTTTAGGTAAGCATCAGTCCTGCTGGATCATCTTAATTTCTTTTTACCACTAAGTTAGTCCTGTCAATATTCAATGGACAAGGATACCGCAGATCTCTGCTCCCTCATTACTCGTAGCCTCGAAGGTTTGACTCCAGCAGAAAAGTGCAATCGTTGATGGATGTTTCCTAGTGCGCAGTAAGGATACCCTTGTGAAGGATTCTCCAGTGTTTTCTAGAGCGCTGCAGACCTTTGACAAGCACTTTAGGTAGGTTATGGTCAATGCTGGAGCATTATTATAATTTTCAGTCCACATCATTCAGCTGTCGGCTAATTTAACCTTTCGGGTGATAAAAACAGAAGGATAAATCTTCAACTTATAACATCAGCGCATTTGGTCTTGTTCTCTTGCAGTCCCCAATACCCATAACAACAATTTTACAACTAATTTCCCTTCTTTATCATTGCAGTTTAACCGAACATTTCTTACGGCAAGCGATGAAAGAGCTCAATAGCAACAACCTTCGAGAAGAGCAGGTTTTGTTGGACAGACTGCGGCCTCTTGGACCCAGAATACTTCCACTGGCTTCTGACTTATTGCTAGCTGGAGTAGACCCTGTAAGTGAAGGAATATTCCTTAGTAGGAACTGAGGTATATTCCTTACCTATAGTTCCAGTAAATGTTTAATCTCTTCTGGAGACTTATCATTATCTGAACTAACATCAGTCATCAAGTCATTGTTATCATGATAAGAGCAGACATCCTCTGCATACGCTAACATTTTGAACGGCAGGGCAAACATTTTTAATGTTTTCATTTTCACACACATGTTGAGTCTTCAGTCTCTGAAATCCAAGTCATCTAAAAAAACATAAAACGAACACCTTTTATTTTAGAATCCAAACGAACCTATAAAGTATTTTTTTTTTATTCAACGTCACAATATCATCTAACCAAAGTTTGCTCATTCCAGCTGGCCCAAACAGCAGTAAGCATGTTCTACCACATGTCGCTCCACCCAGCGCAGCAACAACGCGCCCACGACGAGGTCCATTGGGCAGCAGCTTCCATTGACGCTGGGGCCGGCTGTCCTGAGATGCCTTACATTGCTGCTTGTGCTAGAGAGGCTATGAGACTTCATCCGGCAACTGGTGGCGTTGTCAGGAGAAGCAAGGAGGAATTGGAAGTGGCTGGGTACAATGTGCCTGCTGGGGTAAGAACTGAATACTAAGTTTTAGTGCCTAAGTTAACTGGGCAATCGTTTCCATAGATGTTAAAAGAAGTAAGGAGGAGCTGGAAGAAGGTGGATATAATGTGCCTGCTGGAGTTAGTGTTCGAATTTCGAGTTCACTGGGCACCAGCTTCCATAGACGCTGATGCCGGCTGTCCTGAGATGCCACACATTGCGCCTTGTGCAAAAGGGGCTAAGAGACTCCATCCGGCTATCGGAGGAGCGGTTAGACGAAGCAAGGAGGAGCTGGAAGTGGCTGTGCCTGTTGGGTTAAGACATCTTTATCAGCCCGTGCTAGTCTATTGCTATTGCTAGACATAGGCCTATTCCAAGGCGTGCCATAGATCTTCGGCTCTTTGTATCTAGTTCCTTCCAGCCACAAATCATAGGTCTTGGCTCCATCTAATTAAGCTATTTCTCCACAGGTAGACATAGTCCTCGCCCACGGCGTCACCAGCAAACTAGAGAAACAGTGGGGCCGCCCCAAAGCCTTCATCCCCGAACGCTGGTGCAGCGAGGGTTGGGAGCCTCTGAGAGCATCCAAAGCACATCCACTAGCCTCCATGCCGTTTGGAGACACCTGCCCAGGAACAGGCGTTGTTGGACAGATGCTGGCCGCATTGGCAACTAGAGTTCTTGATAAATACAGGCTGGAATGGCACGGACAGACACCTAATATGGCTACCACTGGTGTCAACAGGCTGCAACCGCCCTATTTCTTTGTATTGCAGAATGCTGCTTAAATGTGATTATTTATTATTTTTTAATAGTATCAAAGACTTTATAAAAGACAAAAGTGAGCAAATTATTTACCCACGATAGGTAGAAGTAGAATTAAGTTTATTTTATATTGCTCTAAAATCAATAAACTTTATTATTAGGTTAATAAGAATAAACTAAATACTCAAAAATAAAAATATTTTATTTTTCCTTTCGAATGACTCGTGGAATCCGAAATGAGTTTTAAACAATCAATCCCAATTTAGAAAATTAGGTTTTAAGCAATTTATGCCGTTTGGAAATTTAATTCACTTAAGTACAAATAACTAGACGGTGTCTTTTACCGAAGAAGTAATTATTGCTTTACTTTTTCGAGTCAAGGAACAACGCTGGTGTCTGGGTTTTTAAACATACAACATACTTACCTCCTACAAGACATTGTTTGTAACCTACCTCTGACATTGTTTGTACTATCAATGACAGTGAACCATGAGTGAACATCGGCTCAATTCACACCGGGACGGCAGCGGCCGGCAGCGACGCGACGAGCACTTTCAGTGTGAAACAATTTTAAACTTTATCTTCATGCTTATAAGGAGCGCGCGCGCAGGGAGCGGACAGCCGCTCGCGGCCGCGCGGCAGCTCGCGTCGTCGCGGGCGGCCGCGCGGCCTTTTCGTACTTTTCAAGCGATACTAATATTTATAAGCATGAAGATAAAGTTTAAAATTATTTCACACTGAAAGTGCTCGTCGCGTCGCTGCCGGCCGCTGCCGTCCCGGTGTGAATTGAGCCAACGTGCCCTCCGAACCGAACCCTCCTAAGCACCAAATCATCTTTCTTGACAGACAAAAGAAGACTCATCCTACATATAAGTCCTGCATTTAGAGCACCATAGATCTATCCTTAGTCCTAAAATAATGAAATTGAAGAAGCGATTAAGTTTAAAAAAGCAATTCGCTTTTAGCTTTACCGCTAATTAAGTAGTTAATTAAATAATCAATAATCCTATTAAAAGAAAAGGAACTTCAAAGTCATCAAACGAAGTTTAAAATGGTTAAAAATTTTAATCCGCCTAGAACATAAGTTTACATGGTTTGTGCAACCACTGTCTCATGGACAGCCCGAGCTGACACGCGTTAACGTGCCTTACAAAACCCGGAAGGATATTTTTGTAATACGTGTGTCGTGCTTCTTCTTCTTCAGCCCTTTTTGTGTGATTGATGTTCACATATGTGTCGGGGGAGCTAATGGTTTGCAAGTGGAGCATTCTACGGTATAACACGTCCCACTTTAAGAAGATATCAATTTTGCCATGTCACTCAAACTTGAGTTGGGCGTCATGAGACGATTTATCTTGAGTATGTTTGATTTATTATCCAAGTTAGTCAACTTACTCTTCGCGGGAGCATATCATTTTGTGCTGTTATTCCTAGCTTGGTTAGGGTTCTGCAGCCTGATGATGATAAGCTATCAGTGATCAACTGCCTCGCTCACGGGCCTCGCTGGTCTGGTAGTCTGACACTTGGATTCTGTAAGTTGGTTGACAGTTTGCCAAATTCTTCGATTTCCACTGGGAACATCATTAAAATATGTTGTTATTATTTACAACCTGGTTAGCCTAAATATTTATATAAACGTATATGAAGCGAAGCTCGAATGGAGCGGTGTATCGGGAATCGACGTCTTTCTGTCGACGACGATCTTTGTGGTCCCAGGGGCTTTTGTTAGACCTCCTACGTTTACCTCGGTTCCTAGGGTACTTCTTGCCTCTTTAAATCTAGGATAACAAAATGCTAAATAGGCTTTTAAGTATCGAGAGTTTTAAGTCTCAAAACTACGGTAATGAATGATTATTCCTAAGCAGAGCTAAAAATACAGAAAGGATTATTATCTATATTATCCCACCGCAGATACCCCTGAGGCTCCGGTACCTTCTGCGACGATGTCACGAAGAACGCATTAATCACGCAGGTGTGAGCTATCAACACATTTTTGGAGTTGGCGGTTGGTTTGATAAATTAGGACAAGATAAGTAGCTGTAAGTGAATTTGGTTACAAGTTAGATCGTTTTTTATATCCAGGATCTAGGTATTCATATTCATTTACACTTTCATGAATTACTCTTCATAATGATGTTGGCACAAGAAGAACTTCCGTCAGAAAACATACGAATAAATACTATAATATTACAAAAGCGCTGAAATATGAATTATACCTATAACTATTTATCGTCCATGGTATTAGATTAGACGTCTGTGGCTTACACGTAGTAAGCAGACCCGGGACTTGCCTACATTCTCGTATCCTTGGCTTCAATGCCTGCACAAGACCTTCTAGTCCTAATCCCGAACCGCAATAACAATCTCTGCGTCCCGAGCGGTCCCTCGAGGACAATCTTTCTCTCGATCCTATTTCGAGGAGGATGCGGCGCGTTTATGGCGATTGCCGAACAAAATGGCTGCCAGCGATTTATTTTAGACTAGTCTTAGGTCACATGGTTTCGCTCATGTTATTTCAGTCTCAGATTTTTAATCTATTTCGCATAGATGCACTAATTTCTTTAGTTTGAAGATGATTTGACGTTAGTAACTCAAACATGTAAAATGTAGTCACGTCACGAAGTCATCCAATCTAAGCTGGGGCTCGTTATAAATAAGTACATAAAAATTCCTAAGGTCTAGCGTTAGCGTAAGATGTTCTATTTTACAAGAGAAGCTTCTACGCCATAGACAAAACCCTAAGGAAACCCGGTTGTCCATTTGACTCCATAAATATAAACATACAAACGTAACCTTAGGCGAGATATAGGTCGTTGGAGTTTAAACAAGTCGTTTTCTCTTGCAAAGTGCCAATCTGTTTTTTACGTTTTGTTCAGGGTTGGTTTTGATGTAGAACCTATTATTTCTTTGTTTGACCCTCACTCAGTCAGATCGTAATCCGTAGCTATACTTCAATCAAGTGTGATGTGATGTGATACTGATATAAACTATGTACTCTAAACTACGGATACCTAAGTAAAAATACAAAAATTGATTATTACAGTATGTATATTTCAATTTAATATAAAAATTATAGATATTCACTATAATATTTACAGGTAAGTAAATGGCAATGTCAAGATACATAAGGAGAATTTGGATTTCCTGACAATTTTCAACAACTAAATATTAGTAATCATATAATTTGGGGATAGGAAGCACAAAATATAATAATATATTAAAATAATACTGAATACAAAACCTTCAAAAAGTTGCTTCTTTTTAATTATTATACTCAACATTATATCAATGAAAAGAAAAACTGGGTACCATATAAGCCGTGCGTTTAAAGAAACGTTGAAAATGGCGTCGGCTCGCTTCGTGATTGGTCCGCCTCGCATGCGTTCTCGCTCTACCTAATAGAGAGTGAGCGAGAACGCATGCGAGCGTCGGCCATTTATAGATCGTTTCTTTATATGCACGGGTTATACCAATCAAATTACGCCGCCATCTTTCTTTGTCTTTCATGCCATTGGTTAAAAAGTTGGCAAAATCAAAGTAGTCTGTTCTCATTCGGTAGTAAAGGCAGTCTTTGGTGGCGACATCTATTCAACTTGGTGTTTTCTTTCTTATGCCAACGCTCGGCGGTTACATTATGAGGATTTTGTATATAACTGACCAGATTAAATAGAAACAAAGGTGAATTTCATCAACAATAGATAACACAATAGCCTTTCGGATATTTAGAGTTACCTATGTAACGATTGTTCATTTGCAATTTGCACGAGAGATACTATGAGTACGAAGCCGAAATTAGCCGACTGTCTATTTCCAAACGTCGATATTTAGTTTTTTTTTCGTTGAATGATGATTTCACCTTTCTTCATATTTTTTTCTGGTAGTCTTAAACAACACAAATATATACCATATACGTACTAAATTATAATAAATCTATTTCGATTTTCTTCTGGACAGTTCGAGCAACGGTTTCTATCACAGACTAGATACACAACGAATCCAGAAGGTCACAATATATTATTACTTCTACATTGAACATTTTTTTATAACATAATCAAAATGGAAAGCCATTGTGGAATGATTTCTCACGATAGTATCTTAAAGTGACACTATTAATAATAATTGACATGAATTTCATTTTAAAGAGGGTCAGTACATTTGGTGCCGTGACCAGGATTAAAATTCTTGATAACACAAATTCACTGTAAAACCTCAGAAAAACCAAAAAGGAAGAAAACTTTATCTCGTATTCTGTATTGGGAAGACTATGAATGGGAAGTGTATAAGAATTCGATATAGAAAAATGTTCAGCAGAGAAGCAATTCCAACATAATAATCAGATCTTCGCCATTTACATAAAATAAAGTGTACTTAAAAAACTGAATCTATTCGAAAACGGTTAAAACAAACAACTTAAATGCAAACCTACAGAGAGATTGTACAATTAATAATTACAATAACGTCCAGTTTTTAAAAAAACTTTTGATATGTACAACACTAACACTACTATAATCCTTAAATCTAAGTCAAATATACACGCAAATACCAAGGTATGTCTTTTTACATCGCATTCACTCAATGATGCTCTAAATTTTAGAACACGTCTCTTTCACATACTATCTACATGACATTTGGAACTCTCATAACAAAATTATTGCCGCTTTTTAAGTAGACCAATTAGACCTAATTACATTGAAAGACACCGAAATAAATCTCCAAAATCCAATCTATTGGCATTATTTGAATCTATATCCTGTTTAATCAAATTTGACTTTATGTACAAAACAACATTCTCACTTTTTTGCATTGTGTAAATTGCAGACGAACTTATACAAGTAATTTATTGGAGTCACTGTCATCACTTTTAGTTATATTAAAAGGATTATTTCCTTAATTTAATCCGGATTGTGGTCGTTGGCTGTTTTTATAAATCATTTCAGCTCGTTTCTGAATAACATGGTATTTCAACAAAGGAACTATCTCGCGTTTCAATAGTAGAATGACGCAATCTAAGCTCGGTGAGAAACCCCATGACCACGAATCATGAATCAGGACTGGTATATTACTATCGATCGCAGTCATCTATCGCGAGTATACTGAACCACTAGCGTCAAAATCCATAATAGTCCATGTGTCCACTATTGTGGCTGTGTGTATATGAAGGCAGGGTGTGTGTATGTGTGTGTTCAGTCGATGGGCTGCACCTGCACGACGCTGGTGGGTTGCGGGAGTGAGATCTCGTACTTGATGAGCCCTGTGCCGCGCCCCGTGGACAGCACTAGACCACCCATTTCTTTTACGTCTCCGCTGTGGACAAAAAGACAACTTATTAAACATAAAGATTAAAGATTATTAGTAAAGTAGAGATTAAATCAATGTAATGACTTAATGACAAACAGAGTTAGCGTAGATGGGCTTCATGAGTTTGTGAATCTTCGTAGTAAGAAATGTGTCATGCCGATATCTGTAGCCAGACTAGCGAGTGATTTCAACTATTAAACGCTGAAATGTTCAACTAGCATTTTGAAGTCCAAAAGACATCATAGGAAATTCGAAACTTCCGAAAATTTGTTACTAGTGATTACAACATTAAAACCCTGAAAGAATTGACAAGCATTTCGAAGGCCAAAAGACATTATAGGAAATCCGAAATGTCCGAAGAGAGTAAAATTTGCGGATTTTATCATATCATAGCCTTGGACAGGAATCTGGTTGTATACCTTCACGATTGAAGGTGACTGAAACGATAAGGGAGATAACTTGGTGTAACGGTATGCTTACCTGTGCCGGGTGTGCTTGGTGAGCGCAGGCAGGCTGATGGTCTTGTTATCTCTCCCCACGATGTGTAGTTGTGAGCCGAGTAGCGCGCGCCTCCCTCCCACCGTGCCTACTACTATCTGGTTGCCGATCACTTGCCCGGAACGATTCGTTACCTGTGGAAATAAGATGGTGTCTTTTATCAAAAGGGTAGATTTGATAACTCTATAATATACGCAATAGCCGATATGAATACATCGGAATTTAAAAACCAACTTTTAAAGGTTGAAACAAATCTTCCAATTCGCATCGCAAATGTGCGTCGCTGATTACCAATGTTATGCCCTGCTGATGCTGACGGATGCAGATATTTGCATTCATAATTCTCAATTCTATTTCAGCCCTTATTTTTTTTCCCGTACAGTCATTTTATTCATTACTTACAACTTGTATATGCGTGGGTTGCTGGTGGTCGTCCATATCCAGACTGTTCTGATGCACCTGATGCACTTGCTGCACTTGTTGCACCTGTACGGCTTGCTGCACTTGCTGTTGCACTTGCTGCGCGACGGCTTGCGCTGCTGCCGCTTGTTGCGCTTGCTGTTGAGCTTGTTGCTGCGCTTGTTGTTGAGCTTGTTGTTGCGCTTGTTGCTGTTGTTGTTGTTGCTGCTGCTGGACTTGTGATTGCTGGAATAAAATAATTATTTTTAAATTAACCATTTCCGATCGAAAATGTATTGCATTTGATTTTACTGACATCCTTATGGTAATTTTAAGGAGCCACAGATTACTACTTAGCAGGCTCGTACGATTCGATAGCGATATAAAAAGAGTGGAGATGATGGATTTTTTTACTGTGATGTCGCAGCACATTGTCGAAGCACGGTCTATTTATACTATTTTTGGAGTTTGACGTCATGTTTACAGCATTCAAGATGTTATACTCACATTCCTAGTGGGTAGATCCATGTGCTGCCTCTGATGCAGCATGAGATGGTTCTTCTGGAAGAACGCCTTCCCGCACTGGTCACACACGTGCGTGCGCAGCGTGCAGCTCCCGTCCGGGTGTCTAAGGGACAACACATACATATTTAACATTAAAGTCGAGTAGCAATGAGCTTTTCAGGCTTTTACTAAGGTATTTAACCCATTGGGCCAGACAAGTACGTTTCTCATCTCTGCATTTACGGCGGTTTTAAAGGCCCATATTTTGCTTTTTGTAAAAAAATGCATTAAAATACAATATTTTTTTCTTATAAGATACATTATTGTTAATTATCATGTGAGTGTTACCTTCTATGATGCGCAAGGAGTCCGTGTTTAGCCGCGAACCCTTTCCCGCAATCCACACAGAAGTGAATCTTTGGCCTCGGCGCGGCTATATGATGATTCTGAAATAAATATTTAAAAAAGCGAATTGAATATCTAATCTAGATCAATCTATACCATAATGCCTTTAGTCATAACATTTATCAGATAATCTATTACTATATTAGTTTACACACATTTACATGCATTTTTTTTTAATCTGTAGCGAATCCAAGAATGTGAGAATTTACGAAAGAATTTGTCTTACCGATGCAATAACTTGCGTATGAACTACGTTGTTGGGATTTGAAGAGATTATTTGTATCGGTTGATCTGAAACAATACAACATAGGATATCGATTATGTTTAGTTTTTAGTTAGAATAGAATATGCCAGCTGCATCTCCTCCCGGGCATGCTGTAAAAACCAGCTAAGGGTTTTTATTGCAATTTAGGCGATGGGCTGACAACCCGTCACTATAGCAATATACATAATCATCTGTAAACCCTCAAAACTTGTCAGACGTAGCGGAACGACCTTTGTTCAGGTAGTTTTTGCTCTGCCTAACCCATTAGGGATAAAGGCGTGAGATTTTGTGTATGTATGTATGTAGTTTTAAGTTGATTTTAACTATGGTCGAGAAATAAATGGTAAATAGTAAGTGGTGAAAAGTGATTGGTGAAGCCTGATTTATGAATTGTGATTGGTACTGAATATATTGAAGTGATTGGTAAGTATTTTTTGTAAATAGTGAGTGGAGAACAGTGAATTGTGAATGGTAAACAGTGAATAGTGGTTGATGAATAGTGAATAGTGAGTGATAAACAGTGAATAGTGAGTTGTGAACAGTGAATAGTGAGAGTGGTGAATAGTGATAGTTAGTGGTGAACAGTGATCAATAAGTGACTGACTGTGTTGCACAAGCCCAGGTTGCAACGCAGCGGTGAGCGCGCAGAGGTCAGTCACACAGGTGCGGTCGCCGGCGTGCAGTCGCACGTGTAGCGACAGCGCCTCCTTAGTGTTGAAGCAGGAGCCGCACTCCGGGCACGGGTAGCCGGGCGTTACTCGCTCAGAGACTAGCTGCCCGTCGGCGCCTATCACCTGTTATAAATAACAGACACAAACATGGAGAAATCAGTCAGTCTGGAATTAGTAAAACTGGTAAAATGCGTTCGTACATAAAATTATAATTAAATTCAATAGGCTGCTATCTAAACGGCAGCGGGCAAATACATACATGGGTTTGCATGAAGCCAAGCTAAGAGCATAGACAATAAAGTACGAGTATGAAACTGCGCTCGCGACCTCAATCGCCCAACCAGCTGGCGTCCAAACCTCCAACTTTCTTAGAACATTTTAATAATAGGCGTTTTAACCGACTGTTAGCCGTTGTTGTTGAGACTGTAAAATGATGCAAGATCATAGTCTAGAAAGGCATAATGAATTACCTGCACAATCTGCGGCTTGAAGTCATCAGTCTTGATGACCGTCTGCACTTGTTGCTGCGCCTGCTGTTGCGCCGCTTGTTGCGCTTGTTGCTGTGCTGCTTGTTGCGCTTGCTGCTGAGCTTGTTGCGCCGCTTGAGCTGCCTGTTGCTGAGCTTGCTGTTGGGCTTGCTGCTGCGCTTGCTGCTGTTGCTGCTGTTGTTGTTGTGCTTGCTGCTGTTGCTGTTGTTGCACTTGCTGTAAAAAACGAACTATTTAACGGAGGCAGTTTTATAAAACACAAGTAATTAATGCGTATTCGATAGGACGGTCTCTATCCTGCAGGGCTATTATGCGCACTGTAGACTAATTTGTATACACGCGCTGCACACTTCACTCTGATTAATACTTTTAGACATATTAATTGTGAAGAGCGCAACAAAAGAGATAATGCTTAGAGATAGTGCAAAAATAAAAACTCTATTGTAATGTAACCTGTTTTGTTAAGTTTGTGTATAATAAAATTACAAACAGAGTTTGTTTAGTAGATAATTCGATTTATTTAAATTGTACCTAGATTTATTGTTCTTGTTATATTTTACCTGTTGTTGTTGTGTCTGTTGTTGGTTGGTGGGTTGGCAGTGTCTGGTGATCTTGTAGTGTTGTTGCAACTCTGCTTTGCATTTGAACGCCTCACCACATTCTAGACACGCTACTACACCTTCACCGGTGTGGATTCTGAAAATATATTAAATCATTAGACAGTATAAAAAGTGCTTTATACCGGGTGTAAGGGACAGTGTCCTGCAAACTTATAGGGGTTGCTCAGTCAACGATACTGAACAACTACCACCAGGATTTTTTTTCAGGAAATGAAAATAAAAATTTGCTTTTTCATACAAAATGACCACATTGATCAGACAATTTGTATGGAAAAGCAAATTTTTTTTTTCATTTCCTGAAAAAAAAACCTGGTGATATGTGGTCAGTATCGTTGACTGGGCAACCCCTATCAGTTTGCGGGACGCTGTCCCTTACACCCGGTATAAAGCTTAATTAAACAGTGGACATCTTGAGACATCTTGATGTAGCTGCTGATGCTGATAGATTAGTTGTCTTATTTGGGTTCTTGATACATTCATCATGGTTTTGGTTATAACTGAACAAAACTCTGTTAGTTCAATTCAGGCTTAAACTAAACACTTGATTGTTTAGGAAGAAATGTAATGACAAGCTTAGGAAGGCACGGCATGTTAGTCTGTCGGACATGGATCTTTTTACACAGTTATTTTTAATATTCCTTAACCAGTGTGGTATTTTTCTTAACAAGTGGGCGTCTTCAACATGTAACACTTACTTCATATGCGCCACCAGTGTTCGTTTCTGCAGGAACTCCTTCCCGCACACAGGGCAGGCGTGGGGCACCCTCCCGTGCACCCTCCCGTGGTTGACGAGCTGGAACTTGCGCGCGAAGGCCACCCCGCAGTCGGGGCACACGAAGGGGGACAACGAGCCGTGGAAGCGACTGTGCATCACTAGATGCTCCTGGGAATACAAATTATTTTAAATAAATATGCCTTTCTGTTTGTCGTATTTAATTTACATTAGTTGAATTGCCCCATAGTATCAACTCATAAGTTAGTTCCTTTGCGACTCTGCGACCCATAAACTAGTTCTTGAAGATAGACTATCGAAGTAAGCGTCTGTAGCGTTAGCGGCACTGATAGATACATTTCGATTGCGTTCGAGTGCAGCGAATTTTCCCGGTATCTACGTATCTGACCCTCTGCCGAGCTCTTTAGCGCCGTCATTGGTGTAATAGCACTAAAGCTTGCTTCGAAACGATACTTTACGATAGAGGCAGAGCATCATCGGCTAATAAAGAAACATCATCCACATTTTTTTCTTATTTTATTGCAGCAGCTTCTATGCTAAAATAAGCACATCTTAGTGAGTTCGCTCCATCGTCGACTCTGTCTTTGTCGCTTCTGACCTAGACTGACTGGATTCAAAAGCAAAACCATTTCAAATAAAATATTGAGATATATTCTGTACCTTCTGAGCAAAGCTCTCTCCGCACTCGCTGCACACATAGGGGCGCTCGCCCGCGTGGTACTTGCTGTGGGTCACCAGGTGACGCTTCAGGGGGAACCCGCGACCACACTCGCCACAGACGAACGGTCTGTCGCGACTGTGCACCTGAGGAACAACATGTGTGTGATATTAATCAACTGTTACAAATATAAATTACTCTGTTTTTTGTAAATTAAACACATGGCATTTTATGAGAGCGTTTACGTCGCTTTAAGCTAGTGAACACTTTCATACAGCGCCATGTTTGATCCCACCGGCCCGCGTCATCATATAGTAGGCCTTTTAGATTGTTCCATTGACAATTTTCAGCTCGCATTGCTTGTAGCCTACACAACAATAGCAATATCCAATTGAAATGAAGTATCTTACCCTGGAGTGTGTAACAAGGTGGTGTTTGAGTGTGAAGGCCATCTTGCACTCGTGGCAGCGGTAGGGCCGGTCTGCTGAGTGCAGCAGTAGATGTGTGTTGAGGCAGTGTTTCCTGGCGAACGCTTTGCCGCAGTGCGCGCAAACGTGCGGTCTTTCACCTGAAAACGGAACCATATCTTAATATTGACAGCTTACATTCAACTAATGTTAGGTTGTTTCACAAGTCCATTTAAATCCCCTTTCCAATTTGAGTTTTCTTTAAAGACAGAAGGCAGACCCCACCATCACATGGGAATAATAACTGCCAAGGAGAGAGAGAGAGAGAGCAATTTTGGGCCATCATAAATATGTAGTATGTAGGTCTTTTTCTATAAATATATCCACTCACCAGTATGAACCCTGGCATGTGTAGTGAGATGATGTTTGAGTAGGAAGGACTTCCCGCACTCATCACAGGAATATGGCCGTTCCTTCACGGAGGCGGGGGCGGCGGGCGCGGGGGGGGACAGTACGGTGGTCGAGTTGAGGAGCTGGTCGGTTTGGGAGTAGACCGTCTGGGAAGAGTAATGCTGTTATATCTATTAGTATCATGTCGTAAAATTGCGCATTACATATATTGAGAGATTTGTACTGAACTTATCTATGTGGAAAAAGATATTCAGATTTGGTCTTGGCATGCACATAATGCACAATGGTAATAATTTTACATACAAGCTTTTTAAACTTGCAATGTGTAAATGAAATTCATAATTCATGAATAAATGTATAATCAAATAAAACTATTGTTTTATTATGTGCTTTGAGAGCTATCCTGTAAATAAGGTTTTTTCCAACAGTAAAAAATTATGTTAGTACTTGTAGTAAAGTATAATTTCTTCTTTATATTATTAGTATTAGTATGGCTAGCAGCTACAAAAGTATAGACTGAATGCTAAATGTATAAAATGATGTTGGAACACTTACTTTTGGTGAATTATCCCCTGTTCCTGGCTCCTGTTTAGTATGCTGCAACAGCTGATGATGCTGCTGTTGATGTGACTGTGTGGTCTGTATTGTCTCCACTTGTGTTTGCTGTGTGGTCGCCTCAGCCAAACTCTTCAAACTCCCATTCAGCAATGTATGGTTCAACTGGGACGCGTCTATCACCGGTGTGGCTATTCCCTGAGCTTGCAAAGCCCGTTTCATTAGAATCTCATTGCATTCCTCAGCTGTCAGTTGAATCGGACCAATTGGAGTCATAAACGGTTTTGATGCTAGGTTTGCCGCTGTAAAAGTGTCAGCTAAAGGTTAAACAAACAAAAACAATTGGTTACCCTGGTCAAAACATAAAAAGTTTTACTATAAAGTTAAACATTGAAAGCTATGCAGTTCTATGAAATCAGATTTATTGTGAATATGAATAGCTATTGAAATGGGTCTTTTGGGTCAGAGTTTATTTACAAAAGGTTGTTTTCTAAATGCAAATTAGACTAAATTAAATAGCAGTTTGTATAAAACTAGAAGCTTTTCAGCGTTGAAATAATTCAAACCACAGAATTTCTTGCAACTTTTTGAATATGTGTGCCCGTAAAATCTTTAACTTCTTTTGTTCTTTACATGCATACTAAATAGTACATTGAATAAAAAATTAACACTCACTATTTATAGTAGCAGTCTGATTCTGCTGAACAACTCTGTTTATAGTTGGAGCCTCATTTAAGACAAACATAGCTCGTCTGGCACCACCGGGCGCCCCGGCAGTGACAACCCGGGTCACTTGAGCCGTTCCCGTTCCTGATACTGCAACTACGGTGCCCACTTTCTCCTGCACTTGGGGACTCTTGTGGGACATTACAGTGAGGGTAGTTTCTGGTGATACCTGGAATGTGTACATAAAAAATATGGTTAAAATGAAGTGTGAAAGTGTTTTTTTGGTGTGTTTAGAGAATTTATGGGTAAAATACCAACATAAAAATTATAAATAATGCAATATTTTCAATTTATAGATCAAAATGGCAAATGGCTTACATTGATGCCTGTATATGCAACAAAATCAATGAATTGGCAATTTAATTGTACTAGTAAACCAAAAAGCATAAAATTATGCATAAAGAGGATAGTTCCGATATAAATTCGCTATGAAGTGCTACTTACCGTGTTCCCAAGGGTGTAGCTAAGGCTACTTGGCGTTTCAACCTCGCCCTTAGTAAGCTCTCCTGAACTTGTGAACCACGAGTACCCAAAACCCGACACATTGCTCGTCGGCATACACATTTTGACCTCTATTTACACTACACTACATCAAAAAACTAACCGGCCAACACAAATACCACTATTTTGATAGTAAACACGAGTCATGACAGTTTTACTAATATGAACCATGTATGTACGCTTTCACAACTACTAACACACAAAGCGGCCGACAATACAATCGCCGACTATACCGACATATCGTTGTAATTCCACTGAATTAGTGTCCCGCACTCAATGAAATCGATCTCACGAAGAGAAATACTCGTAAATTGGACTAATCAACTCAATATAAAAGGCGGCATACCACAACGACGCTACTGGGCACATAGACACACTCAAATTTTCCAGCATCCTGCAGGTTATCTGACCTAATAGACTTTGTCTTACGCTTCATGATGACTTAAAAATAACACTCAACAATGAAAATGATCAAAAATTTCATAGATTTATCGCTAAAATGAAAACAATAATTTTCATCGCACACACAAAAAACTGGACGCCATCTTATAATTTATGGTTTAATTTTTTTTTTCAGGACGTACGTTTTTGATAGTTTTGGATACTCGCAATTTCAGGACGCAGAAGCGCTTTATTCATCATCCAACTTGCTGTGTAGTTTGTCGGCTGCGATTGGCTTGGCTTGGCTTTGAGGCTTGGGACTAGATTGGGTGCAAGGTATACGGCGATTCTCACACTATACGCGCACGCCGCGTTGCCTCTGGTTCCATTGTTTTCACTCCGGTGCCGGTGCGTTTTTTCCATATAAACCGATGTACTTAAAAAGGAGAGAAAAAACCGATTATCGATACTGAGTATCGATATTAGGAACATCGCTACTCTTCTTGTCAATGGCGTGTCTATGGATCTGCGTTTTGTTTCTCTTTTTGTTTTTGCTTGGACTCTTGTGAAATGTCAGTGAAAATGACATTTGATTTGAATCAATTTGCATTATTGAAACGTCTATTTTGGTGATTGCCGTCTAATTTGAACAAAAATACTAAATAACTTTAAAAAATACTTATATTTTAGCATTTTGGTAACGCAGAAACTTTTCGTACATATTTTTCTATCTAGGGAAAGAATACATTAGGGTAGCAATCATGAATCCCATGTCAATGGACAGAGATGAACCTTCTTCCCTTCTATCTTGCCCATCCAACCATCCTTTGGAGCAGTTTATATTGCTAGCAAAAGGAGCTAAGGGCTCTGCTTGCGCTGAGCTCATCAAGCAAGTTTTGGAGGCACCCGGAGTACATGTATTCGGAGAGCTTTTGGAGATGCCAAATATTAAAGAGGTTAGTCTCATCTTGCTAAATTTATATCATTAGGCAGAGTAAAAAAGAGTTATACTTACTACCCGCGCCTGTGTTTGCAAATGCATAAGACACAACAAAAACATCTTTCCAATTTGAATTATTTTTTCAAATCTTACAGCTAGAAACAGGCCAATACGCCAAACACTTCAACTCCCTAAATCTGTTTGCTTACGGAACATACAAGGACTACCTTGAGAACAAAGATGATTATCTAGAACTCACACCAGCCCAATGTAAGAAGCTACAGCACCTGACCATTGCAACTCTAGCCACACAGGAGAAATGCATACCATACTCAGTGCTGCTCAAAGAGTTAGACATTAAGAATGTGAGGGATTTGGAGGATCTCATCATAGAAGCTATTTATGCAGGTGAGTTTGGAAGATTGTTGAGTAAAGGTGACCACAGACACAGAAGATATTATAATATTGAGATGTAATGAGGTTTATTTTCGGTAACTTACGATCTGAGCTATGAAAATATATCTTATAGATGGTGTCTGTGGGCATCTTAGTATCTTTGGTATTGAGCAGTTGGAAAATAAACCTTATTACATCCTGTCCCGATACAATACAAAATCTGTTGAAAGGTACAACAAATGGGAAAATATGTTGAAAGATGTCGAGCTATTATATTTATAGTTCATAGCTGTGTCTGTGGGCACCTTTATTTTTAGTTGGAATGATCTTTTACAAAAATATGCACGTAAGCCTTATGACATAAGCCTAATGTAATGTTTAATTTAAAAGATGTTGGTGTTCCTATTTACAATAAAATAAATAAAAATAAAAATAAGCCTTTATTTTTTACAGTTTTACTTGAGTTAAGAATCCCATAAGAGTGTGCAAGTATTGGTTGCATTTACTTCTATTATCAATGTTTCTATAAGTTAAGCAACATAAGCAATTATGAAAATGTGTTTTAATCTTTAATCTGTTTTTGTTTTGAATAAACTCAAACTTGTATTTATGTAGTCCAAGTGATAAATAGTACTTTTATAACTTAACTATTGTAATTCCCAGACATAATCCATGGCAAGTTAGACCAGGAATGCAAGCGTGTAGAAGTAGATGTAGCGCTCGGTCGTGATGCCCGTCTGGAGGATGCAGCGGGCATCGCAGATGTGCTGGCTGACTGGTGCAACTCTTGTGAAGCCGTGCTCAACTCTGTGGACCGGCATATACAGCGGGCCAACCATCACAAGCAGAGGTCTCTAAGGCACCAGCAAGCTATTGAGCAGGAGGTAAAGTAATTTTTTTTCTAGATTTAAAAAAATATGATTTATTTTTAAGATTTTACTGTTGCACTAAATAAAACTAAGAATAAGTACCTATTTGTACAGATGTTTTATACACCCTGAGGAAATGTGCTTGTAGGTACATTAACACACACAAGTATGGCTACAGTTATAATTATAAGCTACAACATCTATAGTTTAAGGTAGTATTTATTTATCAAACATACACACCATTTTCTTATCACATTTTCCTCAATATGTGTGCCTTCTAAGAACAAAACAAAACATTTCCTTCTCCAGATCTGTTACATAAAGAAAACCTTGAAGACCCAAGCGGAGAATGAAGAGTCAGCCACCGGCGGAGGCAGCGAGACTCACTCCGCGCCCAAGAAGAACTCCGGCAAAGGGAAGACGCCGCGCAATGCTGCCAAGTTCTGGCAAAAGAACACATAACTGATTAGTTTAAGTTCAAGACGGGTTAAGTGCCCCAGAAATTAATGCGATTCACACACAGGTGCAGATCTGAGAATACACTTAAGTGACACACGCACGGGTTATCAAATCTGCATCTAGTGTGTGAATCGTGTAATATACAGCTTTGGACAATCGTAAGCTGATGCGAGATGATGGAAAATTGTGTGTGTGATTGAATGAAGCAACAATAGTTGCCTATAAAATCAAGGATTGCGACTGATTTATGTACTGATTGAGAATCTATTCAATCAAGGTTCTGTCTATCACTCTATCGCAAAGCGATTGTCCTATCAATACTCTGTTTGGGGGCGCTTAATAATATCTCCAAGCCTGAATTTTTTAAACTTCATCCACGGAGACGACCACGCGAAATCAAAACGTTACCATACCAATGCCGTGCTGTAGCAGATTCCTCTGCGGACCCATCATACCTCTCACACTACCCTTGTAGGATGGGACTAAAAACTCTACCACGATCCATACAAAATCTTACGTTTTGTGGTCGCATGGTCACCTTTTTGTGACCATAAACGTAGTGGACGCGATTTACGCATGTTTTTAGATATCATGCTGTATAAACCCGCTGTTTATCATGGCTTATCAAATGAAGTAAACAATTAACTGGGTAAATCGCTCCCCCTCGTATCTTTGTAATTTACGACTTGTGATAATGTTTAAATAATTAAATAAATGAATATAACGCTCATTTCACATGTTTTTTACTTCATATTCTGTAAATACAGAAAGTACTCTCCTGGAATCCTATTAGACATGAGTAAAGCTTACGACAGAGTTGACCATACAATATTATTAACTAAACTAGAAGGTATAGGTATAAGGGGAATGGCATACAACTGGTTTGAGTCCTACTTAAAAAACAGAATTCAGTGTGCAACTTTAGAGTACTTCGATTTTCAAAATAATGAAATTAGAAATGTTAGATCCGAAAATACCATTCTTACTAGATCAATCCCTCAAGGCAGTGTTCTTGGCTGCTTATTATTTATTTTATACATTAATGACTTGCCTAAACAACTCAACATTCCATGTATCTTATTTGCAGATGATATATCATTAGCTTTTCCTTGCCAAAATATATTTGACTGTATAGAACAATTAAACTCTTATCTAACTAAAATTAATACCTGGCTACATGATCACAACCTTGAAATTAACTTTAATAAAACAAAACTCATGGAATTCCGACCCCACCAAAGAAGTGCCCTAAATTTCAATTACACATTTGATAACATTCCGATAGAAACTGTTGACTCATCCTGTCTGCTTGGTATAAATATAGACTCCCATCTTCATTGGAAAGACCATATTAATAAAGCCTCTATTAGACCATGCGATATCAAGACAGTCTTACTAAGACAGTCTAACAGTCTAATTAGACAAGCTCGCTATTACACTGTGCTGAATACCGCATGCTAACTCATTTGCAGAATCAGAATCAGAATCAGAACTTTATTTGTAGTTATGGGTACAATATAAAAATAACAGTTAGAATGTTTAGGCATACAGGTGCTCCATAACTTGCCATCGTATGATAGCGTACAAATGTTTAAATCTTAGAAACTAAGGGTGCTTAATTTAAAGCTAGGTATACAATATGCATGCATAGAATATATTATTTTAAAAAAAAAATAAAAAAAAATACTAATATTTAGGAACTGGTACATGAGATCAAGTAATATTATCCGACATATATTCTGTTAAATTATAATAAGCTTTTTTGACTAAAAATAAAAATAACTGTTTTTTAAATTGTATGATGTTTAGATTCTTTATATGTTTGGGAAGCTTATTAAATATCTTTGGTGCCAAAGCAAATACACTATCATGTAATAACGCTGTGTTTGTTTCAAGAAGAACCAGATTTTCTCTGTACCTTAAGTTTAAACTATGGACTTCTGACGCTTTTACGAACAGATTCGGATTATTTTTTACAAAAATTGCTACTTCAAAAATATAAAGTGAGGGCATGGTTAGAATTCTTAATGCAATAAAATGTGGCTTACAACTATCTGTCACTTTTAGGTTACAGATGGAACGAATGCATCGTTTTTGGGCCCTGAATACAGTTTCTTTCTCGCAAGAGTTACCCCAAAAAATTATTGCATATCTTAAATTTGATGCAATGAATCCATGATATGCCGTCACGACCGTCTCCCTATTAGCTACTTTACTTAGTTCGTATAAAGCGTATGAGAATTTACTAAGTTTTTTACAAAGATCTGCAGTATGTTCCTTCCAGGTTAATTTATTGTCTATCATTAAACCTAAAAACTTGGTTACTTCTGTGGTATTTATATCACTTCCATTAAAATTTATATTTATATTCTGTATGTGGCTTGAAGGGTGGCGTTGGTAAAAATGCATAAGTTTGGTTTTTCCTAGATTAACTTGCAGATTGTTTATATTAAGCCAGGTTATTATTTCTTTTAGGGATTTATTGATATCATTTTCATATTCGCTTGGTTTTTCACATTTAATAATAATCGTACTATCGTCAGCGAAAAGCAACATAGGTTGTGAAACATTTTTTGGCAAATCATTTATATATAATAGGAACAGCAGGGGCCCTAGTACACTACCTTGAGGGACGCCGAATTTAATTTCACGATCAGTTGATAAGTATTTTATTTCAGTATTAGTAATTGGGCAAATTTTTGTAATACTTACATATTGTGTGCGGTTATTAAGGTAAGATTTAAAAAGAGCAAGGGTATTACCACGTATTCCATACGCTTCGAGCTTATTTAGTAAAATACGATGGTCTACGAAGTCAAACGCTTTTGTAAGGTCCATATAAAGAGCACAGACTGGATTACGTTTATCAACCTCGCTAATAGTCTGATTTAAAAATTCATATAAGGCCATATTAATTGAATGCTTTTTCCGGAAGCCTTTTTGCTCACGAGCGAGGATATGGAATTTTTCTAAAAATGAATATAGCGCCTTATATATAACTTTCTCAAAGATTTTTGATATCACCGGAATTAATGCAATGGGTCTATAGTTATCCATGTCCCGCTTATCCCCTTTTTTGAACAATGGCTTAATAACAATGGGTTTTAATTTTTCTGGGTACTGACCGTTACATATACTAAGGTTTATTACATGACTTAAAGGTTTGGCTATAATTTGAGCAACGTATTTTAAAACTTTTGTGGAAATTCCATCATAACCAACGCTTTTCGTATTTTTCAAATTCATAATAATTTTTACAATATCATCGGGGATTGTCGGTGCTATAAACAAAGACTGAGTAATGTTTGCAACCCTCGAAGATATTATTGGTATATTATTAGAATTAGGTTCATTTACTTTTTTCGTTTTATTAATTAAAAATTTATTGTATTCCTCGGCTATCAATTTAAGGTCCTGTATAAGGCAGTTATTTTGTATTATTTCGCTCATAGATTCTTTTGGGAGATTTAATTTATTTTTGTTAATAATTTGCCAAACTGCTTTTGATTTATTATCTGTATTATTTATTTTATGATTATTCTGCGCTTTTTGAGTTAACTTCAATATTTTTTTGAGTCTAGCAGTATATGTCTTTAGTGTATCTCTATTCTTTTCACATGTATTGTGTCTATACTCCCATAGCAGAGTCCTTTTTCGGTTACTACATTTTTTTATGCTCGGTGTTAGCCATTTAACTTTTCTTGTGGTTTTTATTGTAATATTTTTTTCTGGGAAACACAAATTATAGAGTAACTGAAACGATTCTAGAAAATTATCATACGCTTCGTTTGGTTCACAAGAAGAATAAATATCAGAGAAACTTAAGGCACTCAGGCAAGAGAGAAACTTTTCTAAATTCTCTTTGCTATAATCTCTTATTGAGGTCCGCCAGTTTTTAATGGTACATTTCCTGGTTGTTGGATATTTGAGCAACTGTGCGGTGTGATCTGATAATCCTAAATCTAACACCACACCTTTACTTCCTTTTGGTTTACAGTGTGCAAAGTTGTCTATACATGTTCCAGAGGCTGGCCTAGTAACCTCTTTGAGTTCTAGTTTTAAATTATATTGACTTAAATATTTTATTAGTTCTAGTGAAACATTATTATTTTTAAGATTATCAATATTTAAATCACCACATATAATTATTTTTTTGTTCAATCTTCGTAATTTTTGCATAATAATATCTAGTTTTCATCTATCAAGGCGGACTCTGTCAGCGACGGTTGTCGTAAGAGTCATGGGAAAACTTTAGAAATACCAGAAAATTGCCGTAGCTCTTACCGCGACTATTAGTATGAATAAATATTAAAAAAACAAAAGAAGAATATGGGTAAAGAAGTATTTACTGCTGCGGGAAAAATTATCAAATATGCAAATATTGAGTGTTTTGGAACCATCTGACTCTTTAGAGTAGGAGTTGCTAACTTTGAACATCTTTTGAAATTAATTACTCCATATAATCAAAATACAGACGTCTGTCCTGTGCGGCGGATGAGCGCTGACTGAGCGGTCTAAGCGTGCTAAGTCTTATTACACCACGCGATGTCAAGCAAGTAAGCAAGTAAGCACGGCCGAATCCACTCGATCGGTCTAATTAGACAGACTAACTTGCTAAGTCCTATTACACTATGCTAAGTCTTAGTAAGTCTGTCTTGATATCGCATGGTCTAATAGGGGTTTAAAGTATCTAGTAAATTATCAAGCTTCACGTACGCATTATTAGAGTTAAAAAGAACAACAGATCTAGAAACAGCAACATGTGCTTATTACGCCTATGCCAACTCCTGGTTAACCTATGGGATCACATTGTGGGGAAATAGTACGGACGCCAACAAATTATTTATTTTGCAGAAAAAGTGTATCCGAATCCTTGCCAATGTAGATGTCATAACCAGCTGTAAACCCTATTTTATTCAGTATGAAATCCTCACACTAACTTCAATTTACATTTTAGAAATTTGCACGTACGTTAAAAAAAATAAACATTTATTCCCCCAACATACTCGCCCAGAAAACCTACGTCCCAAGAAAAAGTTAGCTACAGAAACATCACATTTAGAAATTGTTAATACAGGTCCACATTCAATGTCCACAAAAATTTACAATGCATTACCAGACTATTTAAAAGAAACAGAAAAACTTCATATTTTCAAAAATAATTTAAGAAAATATTTAGTTAAGAAAGCTTACTACAATCTGCAAGAGTTTTATAATGAAGGATCTTTATATATAACATGATCTCATAAAATAATAAATATAATAAGTATATAAAAATATTGTAAATAAATAAAAAATAATATTAGTTAGGTATTTATGTTTCTTAAGTACTGTTGCAGTGCCCTTGCAGGGTCCTTGTTGTGTTGACCTCAAACTAGAAATAAGATCTTTATGTACCAACAAGTGAGCAATAAATGATTGAGTATTGAGTATTGAGTGTTAGAAATCGGGCCATACTCACTTTGCATGGCAGGCTCGCGAGCGTATTTATTGCATAGAATGTGCCTGCTGCATCTCCTCAAAAACCAGCTAAGGGATTCAAGGATTTCAGTACTACATTGCAATTTGGCGATGGGCTGACAACCTGTCACTACAGCAATATACAGAGCGGAACGACCTTTATTTGGGTCGTCGACGCTCTGGCCACACTATTAAGGATACAGGCGTGATAGTATGGAAGCATGTATAATATTCCCTGGGATTTTATATGGTTCGCGTCCACGTTTACGACCTAGACCTACACACTTGGTGTGTCACGAAATCATCCACCTCAACACCCCACACAATTTGAATTTGGCGCCAGTTTTTAAAAAGCCCTCCAGTTGCCAACAAATTAAACTTCTACCAACTGGTAGGAACTAAATAATAGTAGTACAGTCGTACAAGGCTCTTTTGGCGCTTGGGTGACATTGACAGCACAGATTACCTAGTATACATGACCTAACGGACATAAATATACTAGGTAATCTGTGCTGTCAATGTCACCCAAGCGCCAAAAGATCCTTGTACGACTGTACAATGCGAAATGGATAAGAGAGGCTCTCTTATCCATTTCGCATTGTACAGTCGTACAAGGATCTTTAGAGAGGTGTTTTTCTCTTAATAGTCTGTGGGTGTTTCACAACGTGTTCACAACCATATTTTTATGTTACTAGTGCTACCCTACCATTATAAATTAACAATGCCAGTAAGAAATAAAAGAAAACATTAAAACTACCTCTGTGGAACTTTGGGTTTCCGATCTCGAATTTGTGGGTTCGATCTCCATTAGCGAAAACACTAATATAAAGTTGTTTTCTTACCTACTTGTCAGAAAAAGATTTCCGTGCTTCGGAGGGCACGGTAAGCTATAGGTCCCGGTCACTGTTTTTAATAGTGAGTGGTCGTTACACAAATAATGTCAAAGGCCTGGTTTCTAGGTAGGCATGCTATTGTAGGATGTTCATTCAAAAGCTCGTTCATGGGGTCGTCCGTAGATTTGAAATTCACTCAGTGAAAAAAGAAACGTTACGATGAGTCTATAATGTATATGTCACCGTAACATAGCATAAACCGTTAGATAATAATCTATCTTAGGAAATCTCCACCCTACGCGGCGTATTCCGCCGCTGTGTGTTTAACATTCATTATCGGACCACTTGATCAAATCAACGAGCGCTTCAATGATTGAAGTCCATCAGTCACAAAAAAAGTTAAAAGTAGGTACTACAAAACAAAGCTGGTAGCTCTACGAAATAGAAAATAGCAACACCTGAGATGAAATGTCAACGCCAGAGTAGGACACAAAACAGCTGATTTCTAGGCCAACGACGGAGACGGCGAACCGTGAGCCGACCGCACGAACCAGTCCGACCAGGTCCGACCCTTGCCCGATTCATCCGAATGTTTTGTTGACGCAGAAGCGCAAATAAATTGCGCAGGCAGTGCAACGATTATCACGTTCGCAGGCCATCCCAAAGTGATGTAAATAACGAATAAATCTTTAAACATCTTACAAAGACTTCATCACGTACTTGCGTACCCTATCCCTTGCAAAAAGAAAGACAAATCCGTGTCGTGATCGCTCGAGGCGCTCAAGTCAAGCCACCGAACAGTGAAAAAACTACGACACAAAGTGACGGACGTCTTAAAAATGATCCTGTGATAGTTTTAGCGAAATTGACTTTACTGTTGGGTTGAGAGGCTGTCGTTTCACGGAGTGCCACGTCTCGAGCCCCTTCGCGTATTGGATGAACAGAAAGGCAAGTATCGTAGATGCCCTTTGTTCCGGACGCAGTTAGATGTATTCACCTTTCACATAGGATGGTTTCATGGTCAACTCTGTTTACTCGATACTTTATTGCATCGTAGTTACTCCGCATTGTAGAGCTGCTATGATAACTGCGTTGTTTATATAATGCCCTGTATTCTATAGTATGAACTACAGAAGCGTCAGCGAGCGCATTCTTATCGAATGTTTATTCAATAAAGGAATCACGTTCGTCGTTATTAATTCCATGTAGAAGGGTTGGAATCAATACAAGCGCGTGTAGAATGATTGCCGTGAGTCGTGATTGTTTGGCGTGCGAGCTGCGGGGCTCGATGTTCTTTGTTGTTCATGTAGTCAGCTGTTCGGGGCACGGGCGGTCGCGGCGCGAGGCAGCGGGGGCAGGCAGCAACTGGTCACAAGGCCCCCCGCACATTACCCCCTGTCCCGCCATCCCGATTATTTTATTTTCTCAAACATGCATGAAAATAGTCTTATTCCTTATGCAAAATCAATACGCAAACTTTGACATTTACGGTTTCTCAAATAAAAGTTTTCATAGAACTCGTCTTTTTCAAATTTCGAACAACAAAGCGCTCCGTCAAAGTACAAAACGCCATTCCTCCATGCCAAAACTCTCCAGCAAAGTACAAAACGCCATTCCTCCATGCCAAAACGGTCCAGCAAAGTCCAAAACGCCATGACTTCATGCCAAAACTTTTTTTTTCTAAGTACACTTGCGTTTAGTTTCAACATTTGCATTTGTGTTGACCTAGCACTGAGGCTGTACGCCATATTTTATTTATGTATTTCCCTGCATTAATTTGAGAAAAGCACTATGTAAGCCTCGGCGGAAATAGCAATTGCCTGACTCGTATTATTGAAGTCCTCGCCTGCGGCTCGGACTTCAATCCCTACTCGTCCGTCAATTGCTGGTTTTCCATGCCTCGACAACAATGTACTATTACCTATCCCCGTGCACGAAGACGAAGATGTTTTTTTTTTCTTTTCTTTCATGCAACTCTACCTTGGAAACTCTACATATAATTCTATCTATGGCTATGGCATGTGCCAAAGATTCCTTTTTGTTGTGCCGACCTGCATTCCTGTCTTCAGACACACGACTGTACACACAATAAAAAACAGATTTTCCTTTTCTTTCTTAAGAAAAAAACGGCTCGTGCCTACTATAACACCTGCCTTTTCAACATGTTATTGCTTTTTACATTGGCCCCGGTCCGGGAACCTTTGAAGAAGAAGCTTTATTAAAATAGCTAGCTAGGTACTTACTTTAAGCTACTTTACCTAAAATAATAGAAATTCATCAAAATCTGTCACATAGCAGATTGAGGAAAGTCACTCAATAGGGTCAATGAGGTACCTACCTACGGTCGTAAGTAGGTATACCTATATTCGTCGTATTTATCGAATCGCGTGATACCTTTACGACCAAAGTCTTTACAACTTACCAAAGTTATCAAAGAAGTTTTTATAACGTCACGAGAACAAAGTTATATGAATTACCTACGAGTTCAGATTACATAATACGGCAGAATTACTACCTACATACGTAAAACTAAGAAGTTCTACATAAAATTTATGAACGGAATCAGATTCCTTAAAAAGTTTCGTTTCTACCGCTATGTTCGCGCATTTTTGTGCACCAGGCACATGACCATGACAAGACTTGTCTTATATTTGCTCTTGAGCAAAGGAGCCGAAATTACCCTATCGTGAGGCAGTCCTCTCCAGCAACTCTTTAATGTCTTGTGATAGTAGACTCTACGTTACTATAATTAGGTGGATCAAGGCATTGAGCAGACCGTATGCTTCAATAACTTGTATAAACATCCAAGTTAGATAGCTTATTGATGCTCTTATAAAATCTGATGTTTTAGCAGCATGCTGTAGGTACTGGGCGCTATGCGCTATAAGAAAACCATGAAAAGGTGTGTCGGCTCCTTCTCTCCCCGGGCATATAAGCCAGAAAAGAAACCTTCACTCAGTGTACGTACCTGTTTCTATTGCCATAGGCTAAAAACCGGTACCTCCACAAACCTACACCAGATCCACTTGAAATCACTCTCAAATCTCACCCGAAGCGAAAATACAATAACGTCTTTTATGATGTTATTGGCCCTCTACCAGTCCCGTTAGATAATAAAGACTTTACCCATTATGTCTACTATAGGTACTTCAATAGGTACCTAACCTACTAATAGAACAAAGTCAATCGAAGTTACGGTTATAGAACTTTCCGCCCGACTGAGGGCACATGTCCGGCTTCATAATGCAGTTCAATCCTTCCACCGTAACCCGTTTCTGTTGGTTACGTCACTCATTTCTCCCCAGCCTTCTGTAATTCTTCTTCTATCGTTTCGTGTGGGTTTCGAGTCGATCGACCCGATGAACCCTGGTGTCAGAGTTTTTAAACCGTCTAATAGCACAGCTAATAGACCTCTGACATGGTTTGTGTAACGTCCACTATTAAAGACAGCGACTGGGACCGATGGCTTAGCGTGCCCTCCGAAGCACGGAATCCTTTTCGGACAATCAGGTGATTCAACCTGCAATGTCCTAACCAAACTGGGAAAATCTCACAAAGTGATAAATTAACAAATATCAACTTTGTGTACCCCCCTAGGAATCGAACCCAGGTACTCCGGATCGAGAGCCCATGGCTCAGACCGCTAGACCACGGAGGCAGTTATAAGCCTTCAGTAATAAGGGATTAACTTGCATTCGTGACCCACTTGGCTGCGAGAGAAAGTACGATTGCTCCAAACGGTGATGTAACTTTGACGTCTTACGAAACGGTTTCTCCCAAGAGTCCCAAGGTTTCTCCTCTCCATCCCTTAAATTTCAGTTGAAAGCTCCAAACTTTTGACTACAATTTAAGAGATGAGGGATATCTTTGTAGCATCAAAACATTAAGAATTAGGTTTTGGAACATGGTTGTCTAGAGATATCACTTCCATTCCAATCAAATCATTAGGAGAACCCGATATAGAATCTTTGTGGGGGACAGGACAATGTAACATTGGCAGAGGCAGATTAATGAAATGATTACGATGATCCAAGTCATCTAGGTTTTAATAAAAGTACAAAGGAACATTTATTTTTGTTAGTTTATCAGAATGGGTTACCAGCTATACTATGTATGGTTATTTACTTATTTTGGTACTTGGTTAATCTTGAATGTCCGACACTAATTCGTTTTGAATAGTCCTACTACCGTCTTCAGACCTGGCTTTGACCCAATTTTTGTAACCTCCATATCAATATAAATTACCTGGTCGGTCACATCTTCAATTCTCCATATCAAGGGCCGAATAACACCGGATGTTCTATTCGTTAAAACCCTTTGGTCCTTATGATACTGGTAGATTGATGTGATGAGCAAAGTTTTGTCACTTTCGTGTTATATCGTTACCAAAAGGAAGCAGCAGACCGTTGGCGCCATAAGAGAAAGCTCAGTATGGAGCAAACGGCAAAACCAATCACAGGATGTTCTTGTACTATATTTTATTTAGCACCGCCAAGAACATCGATAGAAATACACATAAAAAGTTGCTCTTCCGCACAGTAAACTATATTGATGAATCATTGCCTACATGAGAATTAAAAAAAACTTATATACCTATATCTGCCTAAGAAAAAAGTCGAAATATTAAAAAAAGCATTGACCAATTTGACCATATCAACATTTAACTACGTAGCTATGGCATGATGATGACACACAGCAGATACACGCCAAATATTTTAAAATGATTTAACTTTACAACAGTAAAATACTCAAATCATAACCATATCTTAAAAACCTGAGAACTAAAAGTATACCACAAGAGAAATTACTGCATATTGAAAAAGCTCGTCCGACCGAGAAGAATGCGTCGTATTATACAAAACGACGGTGCAAAATAAAACATTCCGTCTGACAGGCACAAAGTTCTCGCTTTTAGTGATGAAAACCGCCGTGGAGCATGCCGGTTGCATGCACAATGAAGTCTGTGGTTTCTACAGACTGCTCACTAGTTTTATTAGATACTTTCTGTAGAACAAAGGAGGTATAAGCCTCAGTGGAAACAGTTGTTGCAACTATACGAACTTTGAACTCACTGGATGCAGACGAGGCCTCCAAAATGAGAGTCATCGTCAAAGCTCAACGTCCCCACTCAGGGGAACAACATAAGCCTACTCTAAATTAGGGTGACTATTAGTAGTCCTCATGGGCCCATACAAACTGGTCAACTTTTCGATCCTATCTACTACTGATCATAATATTCTGTGCTATTGGGTCTCTTCGTGAGAGTAAACAAATAATATGGCTCTGAAACATGCGATCTGCCGAAACCAAACAAGTCTAGAAGTCGAGAGATTAACTTGTTGAAGTCTTCGAAAGTCTGAATTAAACGTTCTAGTCTAGGGGCTTCTTTAAATAAGAATGGCGAAGGCAACGAAATTGGTAGCTGAGTTTAATGTTTACTCTGTGGCCGAAGACTACAGAATTGAAGGAATCTTGTTTCTCCTTTTTCAAAGGTTTTGACGATGACGACCCATATGATAATCATCTGCTGCTTCAGCGCTAAGAGTTCCGAGTTCGGTTTAATAGTTTTCAGTCAGCGTACCTGGTAACCCGATTAAAGGAATCTAGTGGAAGCGATGAGGATGGGATGGTCGTGTTTCTTTTCGCCTGAGTTTATGGCGGAATACTCAGTCTGTTTCCGATTAAGGAAGGAGTTACTTAATCGTTCATTCATTATGTTTTTATCCTTCAAAATGGACTTCAAAGCATCGTCATTGCCGGTCTAGGGCTAGTCAATACACTGTAACCCGATACCTATGACCGCTTCACATTGAACCCGGCGGTCACCCCCTGACCGCAGCTAAACTCTTTGAAAGCACGCACCTCGTCTCCAGTTACTTGCATTTCTATTGTTATTCCACCTGTTATTATTAGTGGTAAGTGCAACGAACCTTTTGTTACGCTTCGGTCTTCCTATTATTGTGTCCTCGAGCGTGATTCATTGCTGTACGGTGACGAATCGACGAGTATGGTTCTCCAAGTGGTAACTGCAGAAACTACTAAGGAAGTTCACTCTTAAAGTGTAAATGACGGCTCGGTTGCAGAGGCATTTCCTCCCGAGAACGATTGGGTATTGGAACGAGCTGTCTCAAGAAGTTTTTTTTTTTATTTAAAGATGGGTTGGGAGCGACTGAGACGGAGTCGACGATAGAGCGAGCTCACCCAGAAGATGCCTGTTCACTCTAACTTTGAAGTGTTGGGGGTTGTAAGCATTCGGAAACACAGACGCAGGTAGTGAGTTCCATTATTTTGCCGTGAAGAGTTTTGGAAGCGCTTAGTACGTATTGTGAGTAGAGTTCTTTAGAAGAGGCATGAGAAAGCTTATGTGATGACTGCTTTCCGTAAGAGGGCCGTATGGTTGTTTGTCACATATTTTATTTAGAATAAAAGTTTATATTTTGAACTACATTGTAATAAATCATTTCTACGTTATTTTTGTTTTGTATGAAGGAAAAGATACTTAGGAATTCTTTGTCTGGTGGAAATAAATCAAAATGCGTACAAAGTGGAAGTGTCTGAATGAATGGCTGAGACAGATATTGTTAACACCATTGTAATGGGCATTCAACAATTTCTCAGAAGAATTGTTCCCACAACTACGTTGATACGTTTTATTTTACGAGGACATTACTGTTACTTACTTATTTCCATGCTGGGACTGGGAGTGATAGAAAAACATAGAATGTGCCAGTTGAATCTCCTCCTGGGCATGCTGTAAAACCAGCTAAGGGATTCGAGGGTTACAGTTTATTGTAATTTAGGCGATGGGCTGACAACCTGTCACTACAGCAATATACAGAACAACCCTCAAAACTTGTCAGACGTGGCGGAACGACCTTTGTTTGGGTCGTTGACGCTCTGTCTACCCCCATTAGGGATACAGGCTTGATACTATGTATGTATGTACGTTTCTGTTTTCGCGTTGCTTTGAGTGAAAAATGAGATTATAAAGATTAAATAGCGGTTCGAACAAAGGCATCACAGGTTTTCCTTCTGATAAGACATAAGCCTGGCTCAAGTCTGTCCCACCAACCATTACGTTGTCACAAAAGTTGTAACGATTTTTCCATGGATTTTTCGTGGAAACTATCAATTTATTTCATCATCATGATTCTGGCTTCAAAAAGTGTCAACAAGTTTTGCAAAGCTCTTAACTAAGTATAGTATTTCTGTTGTGTTGCCAAAAAAAACGGTATCTGCAATGCTGTATTTTAGCTTAAGGTTCAAAGGTAAGCAAAATAAATTAACAAAGTACAAATTCATTAAATATTATGGCCGATATAATTCTAAGAGGCAATAAATGGTCTGATTTATAAAACCATTCTAACTATCCCTAGTTTTTCTTCATTTCTCCTTGTCTGCTATTTCTTCTGTCTTCATCTTTCACGCAGAATGTGTAATTTTTCAGGAAATCAATTTACGAAAAAATGTTTTTGTAGGATAGGATAGGAGGCTTGTGTCGTATTACCCTATTTTTCAGAAATAGTACCTGTTGCATAAGATCTATGTGTCTTGTAACATAAAGGGTACATGCATCGTGAAAAGTGTGAATCTACCCATGAAACTGAACAACTTTCCCTAAGGAACATAGGTCGAAATATTAAAAAAAAAACTTGAGTTCCCATACTAAATGCGCTATCAGCTGATGCATTTTATATGGAAGGTCAAATTTTTTTTTTTTTTTTCGACCTATGTTCCTTAGGGAAAGTTGTTCAGTTTCATGGGTAGATTCACACATTTCTCGATGCATATACCCTTTCTGTTACACGTTGTAGATGGTTGAAGAATTCTAAACCATTTTAACACATTCTGAACCTTGAGTGTTCTCAGAGTACTTGTATTGAGTGACATAAGTCACTTGAGTCATTGAACTTGCTCGTTTTGTTTGAAGGTTTGTTTAGCAGGGCTGGATGTAGGCGGGGCACATTCATTCACAAATGTGGTTTCGTAGAAAAACAAATTACTTTGTGCACTTATCTTGGAAAGTAAACAATAAACATTTTTGGTCTCAAATATCACAGTGAGACAATTTAAGAGATGTTACATCGATATTACTGGCACGTGCGTCTCTAGATCTTATTCTTGGTTTCCTCTGTTTATGGTATATTATATTACCTATGACACCTATGATTGTTTTGTTATATTTTCTATGTTATTATTTGCCAGTGTAAGTAGACTATCGTACATTCAAAGTATGATAATATTTTATTACGTTACTAAAATGTTTTACCTATTGTATTCTACCTATCATGACGTAAGTTTACCATTTCCCAGTGATTGGCGTATTGTTATGAATATTTCACAATGGAAATTGTACCCTATTACCATGTCCTTCACATGGTGAGGCTTATCACTTGCTTGCCCATCGTTATATCGATTTTCCGCCACTCTTTATTGCATTATTGATTAGCCGCCTCCATTGGGTTGAGTTTAGAATATTTTTCTACGATTCGCGAGTACGCGGCTAGGCTAGTTCAGATCCGGTCGCATTTTACCATTTGCGAGAGATACCTACTTCGCGGTCGCGGTAGTTTAACATGGCCACAGATAATATAATTAGTCATCATCTTCATCATCATCTTCCTAGCCTTTTTCCCGTATTTCACGGGGTCGGCTACCTGATCTAGGGGATCGAACGAGGGTACTGGTTTTTACACAGAGCGACTGCCATCTGACCTCCGCTACCCAGTAGGGAAACCAGACCCAATCCTAGATTAGGTTACACGACCTTTGAATTTCTTCGTAGGTGTGTGCAGGTTTTCTCACGATGTTTTCATTCACCGTAAAAGCGCCGAATAAACGTACATATGAAATTCGAAAACCGAAAAACACATTGTAAGTGGTGGGATTCGAACCACGACCTCCTGCACAGGAGTGACTACACCATCCGGGCTTTGGAACATAATGGCTTCACCTTATTTATTCTTGGGGGTGTCGTTAATGCAGACTATGGGATATTATAACCAGGACAGGAAGCAGTGTTCCCTGTAAATCTTGCTTCCCTGCCTTCAGGAATCAGGATGGGAGAGGTCCATGTCCAGTCCAGATATTTTGTGTGAAATAAACCTATTTTATTTTATTTTTTTACGGGGACATATTTTTGTGGCCATAATTTTTCTTCTATAACTGCTTTTTTTCTTTATAACGTCACAGCACCGACGTCCTACTTCAGTGTCGCCGGGTGCAGCTGAATTTAGGTTACGAGCAGACCCGAGTCACAAACAGTTTCTGTTACTAAGCAAAAGCTATTTTTTTATACAATTTACTTTATTTACTTTCTGGGTAATAGATTATTCAAATATTTAAAAGTATTTTTTGTTCCGCGTAACTATGTCTAACGCTTATAATTTATTTCTGAATATCATCATCACACAGTATGTGTGATTATTATAAATAACAGAAGTGATTATTATATTACATAATATGCATTTCTTTTTTCAATGTGCAATACTTCCACGTGTAGGTAAGTATATTCTAATAATTATCATGTTTTACTTTTTTGCTCTCATAATGAA
Organism: Scrobipalpa atriplicella; assembly: GCA_029255725.1. Lineage (NCBI taxonomy): Eukaryota > Metazoa > Arthropoda > Insecta > Lepidoptera > Gelechiidae > Scrobipalpa > Scrobipalpa atriplicella. Next base: position 20,740 of record JARACY010001174.1, on the reverse strand, counting down.
AATCACACTAATGATAATTAATGTAAAAACCATGCACAAAATCACCATTAGTTTACACAAGCAACAGTCTCATTACAGTGTAGATGAAGTAGAGTAAAACGTACCTAATATTATAGTATATTCTGTGGTAAAACGTCTCAGACCTGGCGTGCTACTAGACTAGAGTCTACTAATATTATCACAACAGTCCACTGCAAGGCATAGGCGTCCTCTTTTTGAAGGATAATTTGCTGTAGTCATCATCATCAATCCCACTAGCAGGCATCTCAATGCTAGAGAGAGAGAATTCCTGGATAAAGCCTGCATAAATGATACTCGCGAAAAGAAATGGAGTTAATGCTATTCTAACCCAGCATCACAAGAGCTTGCATCTCTTTAACGTGGCTTTGCAACGGCTCGCAAATCATCCGGTTTTCAAGGTAGATTGAATGCAAGAGAAGCTGTGAAAAACCAGTTTCAGCCGCTTTTGTCAGTTCATAGTCATAGAAAAGAAAAATGTAGCAGCAAAACGTCGCGTCCTTGAAGAAATTACTTAGTACCTTCTATAGATGGAGTCATAAGTCTGTGGCAATGATAATTTAATTACCATAATTGTAATTGCAAAAACTTCTTAATTTCGAATGAAGAACAAAGAAAATTTGCGCAAGATTAATGTATTTTGTTGGCAATAATGGCGGAAAGTATTATGAAATATTAAGAAAGTTAGTATAGTAGTTTAGTAGAATTTAATATGTCTATGCTTCAAATCATTTCTACTAATCCCATTCTTGTGATACGAAAAAAATGCCAAGGAACATAAACAAAGTCAGCCCTTTATCCCTTATGGAGCAGGCAGAGCGTAAAAGGCCTGGTAAAATGCGTTTTTGCGTGCTTGTCGGCACGTCTGACAAGCAATTTTGGATTTAAATGTGTATCGCTGTAGTGACAGGTTGTCAGGTCAGCCCACTTCGCCTAAATTATAATACACTTGTAATCCTCGATCGAATCTCTTTGCTGGTGTTTACAGCATGCCCGGGAGGAGAAGCAGGGCACATCCAGTTTCGCTTCCAGTCCAGCATGGAGAAATTGGAAGATTTCGTATTTTTTGCAGTCACAGTTACCAGATATTTTCTCAACGTAGGACACGTTACGAGAATATATCGCTAAGATAAACTAAACTAACCAAAGTTACCTCGGATAAATCATTATTTACTTCATTAAGTTACCAAGTTAATGATGATAAACTTTCTGCCAGACGACATTAATTTATTTATTACCTAATTTACTTTTCACCTGCTCTCTGTTTTGTCGGGAAAGTTTTTCAGATTTCTTTATTTTAGTGTAGTGAATGTCATTGTTTATTTAGGAGATACCACATTATTACGTTTTCATTTAAGGATGCTTAGGTCATTCGCCCGACTTTTTTAAATAAGGTGGGGTCATCATCATCATCAGCCTGTATCAGTCCACTGCTGGACATAGGCCTCTCCCATGGCCACTCAGCTCTTCAGCCGTTCTCATCCAATTTCTGCCCGCTTTCTTACAAACACTACGTTTTCCGATTTGCGGTATCCACTCTAGAATAAGGATAGAATAATCATCATTATCTTCCTAGCCTTTTTCCCGTATCTCTCGGGGTCGGCTACCTAATCTAGAGGATTGAACGAGGATACTGGTTTTCACACAGAGCGACTGCCATCTGACCATCTTACCTTAGGTGTGGTAAAGGTGGTAAATAGGTAAATATTTAAGTCCTTATTTTTGTCGTTATGCGAATCAATAAGTAACATTTATTTGGAACAAACTCAGTCATAGTTACTTCTATTAACATTTAATATCGGATGTTTGTATTTATAGAACGGATGTAAAGGGCAAGTTGTACTTCGAGAAAAAAAAAACACTCGGCAAAGGTGAAAACGTCACGCAAGGCCTTGTAGCGGCTATTTGTAAATTAAAATTAACCTTTGAAAGTCGTGATACATACGCAAAGTAGTGACTCTGTCAAAGTATCTACGGGATGGGCAAGGCGTTAAGTAAATAAAAAAATGCATACTTCGACGCTAGACTGGGATGAAATAAAATTACATTTCTCCTTCTGGGGATTCCGGAAAATCCAGTTAAGAGACCTGAGGTTCATGGAGTAATGTGATGGAGTGACCAATGACCATCTGACACCAGTGTACAGTCAAAGAAAATATATTAGCTAACGGTACAGCCGTACCCAAGAATCTTATGTCAGGCGTTGAGAAAAAGGCTAATTATACCGATGTAGCTTTGTTCTACTCCTCAATAGGCTTCATTGTTTTTTTTTTTTAAACTTCGTTTTATATTTCCATTAAATAATGATAGTATTGACATAAATAAAAGCCCCAACAGGCGATACTATCGGTGTATAAATCGTACGATAAGATTGTAATCGGACCTGTCGATAGCTTCCACTACCCACTAAGCCATGCACCGAATACACCTATGACGTCACCCACTATGAAATACAATACGAAATTCGATTTTCGAAGCAATTATTAAAAAAATTGACATTGTTTCTTTAGAAAAATCGGCCAAGTGCGAGTCGGACTCGCGCACGAAAGGTTTCGTACCATTATCTATACAACAACGTCAAAAAAGTCACGACCCCCTTAAATATTAATTTTAGTATTTGTTAAATATTTAATTTACGCTGCTGCTTGATTCTGATTGATGCATGCGTGCTATAGCATCAACAGTTACTTGCCGGATTGCCTTCCCTGATCGGAAGGGTAATCTGCCATCTACACTCTCACTAAGCTTGGCAGAAGTATAATTTATAAGGATTTTAACAATTCAAAATAGTTTTAGGTTCAGTTCCTAGTATGTTAAAAGTTCAAATGTGTGAATAACCATACCAGAACAGTCATGAATGAAAGTCCATTATAAACTAACGCAAAAGTCAGTTTAAAACTTTCGATTGAATAAATAAACTCACAGTCAAACATGAACACTGAAACAAACAGTCCTTTTTTGGGAAAATCTTGTAATATGTGGTTTCATCTCCTTTTGTGTTTTGGTATGGTCGAAGGATGATCCGATGAACCCTGTTGCCAGAGCTTTTTCAACTGCCTCTCACATGGTTTTTGCAATGACATGTGTTGTCCGTGTCCGAGCCTTACGAAGTGCAGATCAAATTCCTTGTCCGACAATAGGCCATCCAGTCTGCAACATCCTAACATTTGTTTTCCTCTTGAGAGAAAATTTGTTACGCAAAAGACTTGAAAAGTTCTCTTCCTTGTTGACATTACGAGTAAGGAACTCGGTACGATGGCTCAATATAACTTTTTATAAGCTTTATTATTTCATCGTTCCGGACGCCGAAACCACGAGCTACTATACTACGAGTTTGTTAAAATTTGTTACTCAACCCAATGATGCAACAGGAAGAGGATAGATTATATTTGACCCAGTTCTGAAATCGCGGTTAAAACAAATTAAGTTTATTTATAGGATATTGAGAAATCTACTTTTTATGTTTGATATATGAAGAGATTTGAATAGTGTTTTGGATAGAGTTTAATGTTAAATAGAAGGAAGATGATGGGAAGATGTCTTGCGAATTATCGGAGTGATCGACAGACTGTTTGGATCAACCCCTTCTGTTCGTGAGGAACATAAGTGAAAACTTCAGTTTTGATAGTAATAAAAACTAGAGCGGTTTATTTAAATAGAAAATATGAAATCACAAATTTACGAGGCGTCTGAACACCGCCATGTCGAGCAAGCAAAATGACACTACACAATGCTTAGATGTGTTAAAGATGTCAAATCGAGCTAACCTGTGGATGAATCTGGCTTACTGATGGTTGCCTCTGAAGCGGTGGCTTACTTAGTTAGGCTCTACTGGCTTCCAACAACTCTCCCATCGACCTGAAGTCCGACTGCAAAGCGGTCTGCTCTTTTCCGTTGGTGTGGATATGACACTGCATTTTAGGCTGCTCTATTGAGTGACATATAAAAAAATGCCAAACATCAAAATGTGGAAATCAAATGTCTCACCAATCCGTGCCACTGCCCCAACTTACCTATGTGTTTAAACCAACCATCATCGGCCAAATTCCTGGCCACTTTTAACGTCAATTGCATTTTAAAATGCAAATTGTTTTTGAGACATGATATTCATCATGTATGTGGATCACTCCATTTACATGCGAAAGAAAGATGCACGTGTCGGGATTTTTGGCGCAGTTCCCATAATATTTACTCCTTTATAAAGGGTAAATGGGACGTGAACATTTTTAAACATGTCCGAGTCCGAATGGACCTTCGTCAGTTCCCGTCCGATGTGTTTTTGAATTCAGCGTTGAATTAAACATGGGCTTACATGACAGGCGTCGCGGGGTAGTACTATTATATATTCTGTGGTCGCGGTTGCTGGCCAACGAATTTCCTTTTGAGATAAATAAGCCGGAAGCGTCGTGGTTTTTCAATGTTCTGGCAGTTGATCTACATAGGTATTTGTTTTGTAAAGTGTAGAAGAATTTAAAAATATATAAATAATGTACAGAAAGAAAAAAACAATATTTAAGGGACTCTTCTCATTTTTCCAAAATATAAGTAGCTGAAATAAGGGGGGGGCCTAAACTAGTTAGGTACTTATTGTCAGAAATGAAATGTTCTGCTCTTCTCGATTTCTTCAGTGATCTTCATTTTCGGAAATGGATGTAATAGGTTTACAGACGGGGGCATGTAGGTTGATGGACTAACTGAATTCGCCCTCTAGCCGAATCCTTAACTAGATTACTACTGAAATGTGAACGATCTTATCTACAGGCTCTAACGGCAATGTATCTAAAGTTTATTTATTTCAGTTGCTCGATAACTTAATGTAAAAAAAAAACTAATTTACCTACATGAAACTAAACAAGAATTTAGGTATACATAGGTAGGTAGAAGATAAATACGAAATACTTAGGCTGGATTGACTTTGATTATGAAGGTTTTTTGAAAATCTTAAATAAAAGCGAAATGTTTTTTAAACCCTTCATAAATTCTCGCCTTTATGTAACCGAAGTATCGTCAGGTTTAATTAATTTAAGTTCAAAGATCATACTGCATATTGCAATGAATTGCATAACATTATATTTTATTAGTGTTTGTCCACTGAACAGTATCTTTAATCTTAAAGTGGATAGCACTTGTCTACGCAAAGAGCACCCATACTCACTCCATGTTTGCAAACCATTATTATTTATCTACTGATAAACTTCTGCTTACATTTGTAATACATTTGTAGTACTAATACACGTGTGGGTACTTGCTAACTGTATTTACAAACAAAACATACAAATGCATGTTTTTTACAGTAGTTATTTTTTGCCTTCGCATTGTTATTGTCGTTTCCATTTTTGTTTGATGGATAGGTTAGGTCATTTCTTTCTGAATACACATCTATTGATGTTCACAGTTTGTTTGGTATCATGTTCCATGCTGGACTAGGAGTGATAGAAAAACATAGAATGTGCCAGCTGCATCTCCTCCCGGGCATGCTGTAAAAATCAGCTAAGGGATTCGAGGGTTTCAGTATTGTAATTTAGGCGATGGGCTGACAACCTGTCACTATAGCAATATACAGACAGATCTATCTGGAATAACCCTCAAAACTTGTCAGACGTGGCGGAACGTCTTTTGTTTAGGTTGTTTACGCTCTGCCTACCCCATTAGGGATAAAGGCGTGATTATATGTATGTATGTATGTTCCTAAATGTTTGGAAATGTTTACAATACGTGTGTTGTCACTTTGACAGCCGTAAACTAAGCTGTTGATTTTATATCTCATTTCTTTTTGTAATTTCTGACAGGAACAGGCGTAAATCAAAAGTCTCCAAAATCGCCACCCCTTTTTTTTTTTATACACATAAACATTACATTAGTTTAAAAAATGGTATCATAAAACCTATAAAGTCAGGTTTGTCTTGAAACCATACGTTTCGACAATAAATCACCTACCTATGAATAACTACTTATCTGAAATGTTGCCTACCTTTTTAACCTGCTTAAATAAATAAGTCAATCACATGTATTGTAGACAAGGTCGATATTGCACAGATTTACATCGATTTTACATACAATAGTGTCTGTCGTTGAATAGTGTAACATTCTCAGTTTAGTGAATGGAAGGGCGACAGTGTTTTGTTTTCAGTACCTGTTAAGGTGCTTTTCCACTGTATTAGTCTAGATTACCTGACCCTCGGCTGCCTTATCACTGAAGCTCGCTACCAAGAAGCTTCTTGTGTTTGTTGTGTGCCAGTGGCTATTGGCGACTATGTGTGTCGTAATCACGTCTGGCCAGGACAAGAACCAAGAGCATACACTTGATTGGTATACTTATCAGATACAAGAAAACCGGTGGAAAAGCACTCTTACCTAATACGCCTATGGTTTATCTAGTGCAAGCTGCGCAAGAGTCTTCCTTTGTTTTTGTTATCTTCATTATTTAGGGCTTTGGGGTCGTCAACATCGGGTTAATTAGTTATGTTGTGTTGTATACCTCCCTATCTATGTGTATAATGATATTATGCAGCTGTATATGTGTTGATAAGGTTTTATCAACTGTTGTTTTCTATTTATGCAGGCGGCAATAGCTAGGAAATCTATTGAGTTCGGTCGGAATACATAATTATTACAAATTGTTTAAAATAATAAATAAAGGTACAGTCAGATGAAACTAGAAAATTTATCAGACAAAACTCTTAAATAAGGAGCCGTATTTATAGGCCCAAGCCGACTAAAAAACCTTTTATTGGAAAATGCATTTTACTCTGTAACAGAGTATATTAATTGTAATTTTTAATTTAAGTTTAATTTTTAATTAATATATAAATTTCCATTTCCATACTAAGTAGTGACATGAATTTTAAATTGTAATTAATATTAATTATTATTGCTTTTTCTTTTATTATTATTTGACATTTTATATTATTAAATATTGTATACTCTTGACCACAGACTTATAACTTGACGATCACATTACGGATGACATTATTTGTATTGATATATTTTAATTTAATTTTGAAACCTGTAATCGTGAAATAAATGAACTGAACTGAACTGAACTGAGCCGTATTGATGCACTTCTGCTCAATATCCATTGCTGCTTTTGGTCACTTCATGTAAGCTTTAGCATAATGACGTCGGCAATGGATGTTGCACAAGTTGAACCTCCAAGTTCACTAGAAGAGGTACTATCTATTCTATGCTAGAGGATAGAGTCATTTGGATTTAGGGTGTTTGTGTGCCAAGCTCAGTGAGGCCGTGACCCGCAGCCGTCATGTTAAATACCTTGGAAGCCTTCCAAGATGCGGTCCAGGGTCCTCACATGAAATACTCGGGCGCCCTGTTTACATAAAGTGTCTCACTTTTGTTTCAATCCTTTTGGAAGCCACTTAGTTTTATTTAATCTCGTTCGGTTCGGCGGCCCCGGAGTCATACGTGGTCATCAAAGATTTTTTAGCGATTTGGTCTCGACCTGGACAAGCCGAAAAAGTCTTTAATGTCAGAAAACTATTCTGAAATCGTCTGAAGTTTTTCCAACGGCAATGATGAGGTATTCCTCGACAGGAAGCAGCTCCAACCGTCGATTTTTTTTCAATACAAAAATCACATCAGAGTACTAATGATAGGTAAATAATACTCGCATGATAATAATTAAATTACCTAGTATGTACAGAAGTTTGTTTTTTCTTGTTATTGACAGCGTTACACAGACGCCATACTGTCTTCCGGAGTCATGTAATCAACGGATTATATGATAGCTCCACTTGTTTTGCTCCTTATCTCTTTCATATTCATAACAAAGTCATGTCGTCGCTTTTGTATATCAGATGGCACTTCTAGTGGATATAGTACCTCTCTGTTGATTGCTATGGATCTTTATAATATACCCTATAGTGTTATTGTAAATGTATGCTGTGCTACCTATTGTTTACCTATTTAGTTTATTCTACCTAAATATAAACCTAACATGAAAATTCAATTCAATGTATCTTCCTACATCAAAGTGAACTTTTAATATCGTTAGTCAGCTGACCTTTTAAAGCAAATATTTATTCGAAGTTTATAAAAAAAAGAAATGATTCGATTTTTTACCTTTTTTAATGTCGTTATTCAATAAAAGTCAATGTATTACTTTACTATCATAACTTTTGTTATAGATGAAATCGTATTTATTTTTCGGTCGTTCTTTTAATGTCGTAGGCGCTAGGCGTTGTTTTTCTTTTTTTACTTGGAATGGGTTAGCTCTTGACTCTAGACACAAAGGTCATGTGATTACCGTGACAGAGTCGATGATGGAGCGAGCTAACCCAAAAGACGCCTGTTAAGGCACTGGTATTCTGTGCGAGCACAGATATAATCTACAAGATTGCATTACTTAGTTTGCTACTCATAGAAAGTTAGTCTATTGTTTATCAAAGTACTCATATCATAATTGTTCAAAACAAACAGCATCTCATCAAAAGGGAAGAAGAGCATAATGACTGGTTTCCATACAAGCATAACTGGCCGGTAATGAAACAAGACAGGATATTATTGCAGCGGTCATCATTACCGCGTGGAATCCGCATCATTGCGATGATCGTTGGCGATCGTTGCATCTTCCTCGAGCTATTTATAGGGAGTGACGCAGGTCCCGAGTTGAGAACTGCATTATTGTGCCAGATCGAACTTCTCTAAGCTTGCAGTCCTGATGGAAAACTAAATATTTACCAGTAATTAACTTAAGCGATTCTCTAGGAACCCCATCGTCACCACGCCTCTGGGTGCTAACTACGCTTGCAGGCTGTGACTGTGTGGTAGGTATCCTTATTGCTAAGAAAGCAAGTGAGAAGCACTTTGTATCTACCCAAACAATACGGCGTCTTAAGATTCTTACATGTAAGTTGGTAATACAAATGAAACTAAAACAAAGGGATTTTTTGTTTTAAAGCTCTGGGCGACTCGTATAGCTAGCAGTATAGATATTAGAAAAAAAAATACATTTACACACAACACAACATAACAATTTTATTGCGAAATCACACTCGGAAGTTACGGTTGTTGACAGAACTTCGAGCCGTGAACGAGTTCTTTGTCTCACGTATGAATAAGGCGAGTAATCACAAATGATTGACTTAGCAATCAATCTTCTGTATTAAATGGTTAGAACAAGTTTATAGCGTTGGCTTGATTTACAAGCAACAGCTGTGTTTACTTATGCAACAACGACCGATTGACAGACGTATAATTTTGCATGCATAACTTGTCTATGACTCTTTTCGTTTATACTAACCGTTTGAGCGGAAAAGCAGATTTAGGTCAACAGCAACCAGAACAATTGCACCAGGATTGCTTAAATATTAAAGGTTCTCTCTGAATCCACGGAAGCGAGTGGCTAAGTTGTAGTTAGGCGAGTTGTACTTGTAATTGGGTCGGTTTCGGTCGCATCGGGCCGAAGCAATCTGGTGCGCAAAACCCAACTGCATTTGTACGTCACTACAATAACTGTCCGCTCTCGTGCCTTTAATAACCCGAGATTTACCGGCCATTGTCAATTACTAAGATTGCAGGACCGCTTACATGTCGTCATTCAATCTCCGAGTAGCTTCGAACAGGAGATGCTGGCTTGTATCGCATCAAACTGGAAATAGCCAAGACCCTACATTATACTTGAGTTGGGTGAAATAGGTTGCAGTCATTTTGCAACGGCACCTATTTTGCGCCCTAGTTGCAGAGCTTACAAACACAATCGCGTTAATGTGAGCTAAAAACGTATTTGGAACTGGGGCGAATGCATCTTGGTGAAGGAAGTCAATATTTGTTTTCATAATTCTAGTTTATGGAGCACAAATTCTTGCTTGGGTGATCGGCGTGATTGCACTTATTTTTTGTTCACAAAGAAGAAACGGAATGACGAAAAAGAAGACACCTCTTTGCTGCAATAATTGGTTTTGGTCCATCAATCATTCCATGATTGTAAATCCTGTACGTAGGTAATACAGTTCGATCGATTTCCCACACCAGGAAACAGGAGCACATGAATGCAAAGAGCTGATAAGTCGAGAGATGCGCGTACAGCCGCTCGACCTAGGCCGAGAGGTCAACCGGGGTCATGTTCCAGCTTTAACTGGGTCACAGGTTATTGCGACGCCCGCGGATAGGAACCAAAATAAACCGCCTCAGAATTATTACGGGCCTGCATGAACTAGCGCTATTTGGAATAAATATGATTTTAGAACGTTAGCCCAGTTCTGTTTCTTGCAAGTACAAGTAGCATGCAGTTAGGCCATTCATTCTCTTTCTTTAAAAAAATAAAAAAAACTTAAGTAGGTAATTCCTTTTCGTATTGATTGTATCACACATCGCCTCACTTTTTTATAGAAAATCCCACAGAACAGTGGTCAAAACAAAGGAATTTCCCAAAATCAATACGCGCTGGGTACTAGGCGCGCAGGAACCGCGAGGCTGTCGACATTGTTTCAGCATTCGGGATGCAGGTGAACCAGGGCGGGTCAAGTCTCTGAATATAGGTCGCTTCCGCTTCGATCTACTGCCTGATGACAGCTCAATTGCTGCTGTTGTAGTTGCCCCACAAGAATATACCATACCATAATACGTAAATAAATAGGTTTATGTACGTTTAATATGCAGTGGAATTAATTTTGTGGTGAAATTGAAATTATGTGATCCTTCCTTTTGATTTGCAGTTTTGACGAATTTAGGTGTCGAAAAAGAAATTTGTAGGATTATCCTTACGTAGAAAGAGAGTTTCAGATTAGCCATTAGATATAGTATAGGAGCTAAACTGATGTGCGTGGTTATTGTTTAAATTTACAAATTATCTACAGCTGATTTGATATTGATAGTCAGTCTCTTTTCAATTACTTATATTTAACGGGCGGTTTACATTGTTCAAGTTGTAAGTATAGTGCATAAGTACAGTTGGTAAGTTGAACCGTGTAAACGTCAACTTAAAAGCCAACTTACCAACTTGAATACAAGTGGTTAACTTAGGCAATACTTACTTACAACTTGAACAATGTGAACCGCCCATAACTGAAAGTGGCAAACAAAATTGAACCCTAGAAAATGGCATCCAGATTTCAGGCAAAATAAACCGATTCAGTACCGTAGTTGAAAGGTGGTGAGTATTTAATTAAACTGCATTCGGCAGTATCTTTGTTCTCGGTGAATCGTTGCGCTCCAGGTCAAACTCTGGGCTATGTAGGTCGCTCTGCTCTAATGTAAACAGTGTCTCAGTTCAGTACAGCATATTTATCTTTGTGGGAAATATGCAATATCTTACAATAAACCAAACGACCAACGTTACGAAAACGTTGAACTCTACTCAAACATAGGTGGTAACATGAAAACTCTTAAAAAAGAACATGTCTTGGGAGTTGGGATACCTACTCAAAAATTTTAACGACAAATTAACGTGATCTACTAATAAATTACTTCATCATCATCACCATCATCATTTTGAGCCCACATTCATCCACTGCAGAGTAACGACCTTTTCTCTACTTATTTCATAAAAATTGCTTATATCGATTGTAATATCCCTTCATTGAACAGTGTCTTCCGATTTTTACAAAATACTTACCAACAAGCGTACGGTTTGCCTGCTTAAACGGGCACTACAATTTATATCTCACTATTATCCATTGCGTGCGTTCTTTTTTGTCCTGATCTGTTCCAGTCCAGGTAATCGGGGCCCGAGCCAGGTCAAACCTCGGTCTATGTAGGTCGCTCCGAATCCGATTCATATTTGTAAACAAAACGTCTCTTTTACCCGAATTTTACCAGAAACCACTATCTACGCACTGAGATATAAGAGTGATTTCATTCGGCGATACACGGACGGAACAACATTGTTCACCATTTTCCTAGTAAAGACGGGAGCACAAACACTGGAAAGATTCAGGGAACTCTTACATCGCAAAATATTGTTTCAATAGTGTTACAATCAACTGAATTTTCTAGGAAACAGTTTATCTCTCACGAATATTGTTTTACTTGTAAACAATGCACGATTGATAGATGGATGTATTGTTTTTATAACGTTGCATCGTGAAAATAATCAATACCTAGCGTTACAAACAACTAAATTTTCCAGGAAACAGCTGAGCTCTCACGAATATTGATTCACATATAAATAATACGAGATTGTTAGACGTAGGTAATGTTTTTGTAACAAACAAAATTGGCAAAGAAACAAAACTACAAAAAGAAAACAGATATGAGGGTTATTAACATCTTCTCTTCATCTGTCCGAAGTACTTATAGCTTACCTACCTAAGCTTCAAAATGAACATGAAACAATAATATTAGAAAATAATCATAATAAAAACGAGGACGACCAACGCTGAGATGAAATATTGCATCTCGGCGCCGGCAATAAAATGCATGAGAGGAAAGATACTGCAGTAAAGACAGGCACAGTGTCATAGATACTCGTAACTATTTCTAAACTGGGAAAGTTACTTGAAACCTACAACGTCAGTCCATTGCTCGTCTTTTTGGCAAACCAGGTCATATCTTCAAGCAATCCATCTTTTCTAAGTTTGTTAAGTTTCACTGGGTAGTTTATGGACGAGTTTGATTTTGAATGAAGAATGTTCATGTCTGAATAGCAGTTCTCTGAACCAAAAACAAAGCAACAAAATCATAAGATTGTAAAATAAGTGCACTCCTAAATAAAGAATGCCCAAAATACTTCCTTGATGGGTTGAATATTCGGGATTGCACTTCAGAGTAAAGGAGTTGAAAACAGTTCATTGCCCAGTAGTATGAGTAGGTACAAATAAAACAGCAACAAATCAGAAGAAAAATAAATGCACTCCTAAATAACAAATTCACAAAAAAATACTTCCTTGACGGGTTCAATATATTCCGGCTATGTATAATAAACTCGGGAGCAAATGAGTTGAAAAACGGGAGCAATGGCCGCCACTTCAGTTTATTGCAGAATTTAAATGTGATCAAGTGGATTGGATCTTTCCAACGAGCGATCTCGTCTCGAGATTGTTTGTGTTGGTGGAAAAGTTTGAAAATCCGATTGAAGCCGGGTTAGAATAGCATCATTCTATATATCGCATATTAGTGATTTCATGCTTCAAAAGAAATTTTCATTAAAAAAAAATGTACTTTAGGCACAGAATATATAATAGCTTTAGGTACCTCTTAAGAGCGCGTTACCACTTTTCGTAAAAGCCAATAGGCAACAGCGTTCTCTATGAGTGTAACTAATTAATAGGGGTTGTCAGTCGACGAAACTGAGCAACTTTCACCAGAAAATTCTTTCAGTAAAAGAAAAAAAGAACATCCCAATTTCCCCATGCAAATTGTCTGATCGAGGTGGTCATTTTGTATGGGGAAGTCATTCATTTTTTTTGAAAGATTTTCCTCATTAAAGTTGTTCAGTGTCGTTGATTGAATAACCCCTATCAGTTTGCGGGAAGCTGTCCCTTTCCATATACCTCGTATAATATCTCACAATGATCTTGCCGGTGAGGCATGTCACAGTGTATAATAGTTTACCATTTATGTTATGATTTTCTTTATTTTCTCTATAATTAGCTTAGTTTTTTGATAATTTTGTTTTGTTTGTTTTGCATATTTTTTTTTTTACTTAAGATAGTATTTTGCTAAGCCCTCTACTCTACGCTTATACCCTGTGTAAGTCCTCAGGGAGGAGGCGTGCCTGAAAAACAGCACTGCTGGCGTGGCCCAGGTCTCGTCAGCACAAGCTGAGTCACGTCCTTTTGCCGTTTTTTTCAAAGAAATGTTTACTAATTTGTCCTAGTATATAAGCTCCATTGTAAAAGGCAATAAATGTTTTTTTTTATTATTACTATAACGCCTGATATATTAACTAAGTGGATTCAGTGGCGTGCACAGGTTTTTTCAACAGGGTAGGCAGTATGAACAAAATGCTTATTAATAACGCATTTTAGTTCCTAAGTCGCAAGGTTGGTTACGTTACGTTACGTTTATCTTTGTAGTTATAAATTATGACCACAGGAACAAAAATATGCGAAATACACACCTGTCTTTAGTGGACACAATTTCAACCTTTTCGGTGAAAGAAAACTTGTTAAAATTCGCGCCTTTAACTTTTTGGTAAACACACAACATCAACACAGCGCTCACAGTTGTAGCTGCTAGTAAAACACATTTTACACTGCAATTCGAAGCACAATAACTATTTAAACTTGTTCGGCACATATAATTCAAACCAAAAGGATGTTTAACACGGCAAAAACTTTAAATTACTTTCCGCGACGCGATGGCTTCACACATCAAGAAAAAACAATGGAGTCTACTATACTCAAAAGCGAATTAACGAAAATTGCAAATAAAATACTATCAATAGATAATGCATCTAATTACAGTAGAGAAAGTACCCAAAACTTTAGTTACATATTTCAGTCGGGTTATAAGCCATCGCCCCCCTCCGACACCCCGCGCACCACTTTATTTTTTTAATTAGCAAATTGGTCGCAAGGTTTTTTGCCGGCAAGCGGTCGAAAGTTGCCAGAGTGTGCAGAATTATGCTAATTTATGTTTTTTAAATACCGATGTAGCATTTTTTCTTTCAACTCATTTAAAAATATCTTGACAGTAAATATGATAATATTTGATTTTGTGGACAATTTATATTCAAGTAGGTACATAAAAGCGATTAAGAAAACATTTTATTCTCCATAATACTGGAAAAATCGTTATATTCTTAAATATTAAAAATGTATTATTTCATTATTTTTTAGAAATATTAGCAAGTATCGGAAACATCAAACATGTTTTCATTGTAATCATTGTATTTATTTTATTCATTCAAATTAATTAATGAAAATTATTATCTATTTTATACCAATTATTTAGGATCTGGTCATAAAATCTGACCACTGGTCCGACTGTTTTTGGGCCGCACACACAACTACAAATACACGCACACAAGTGAATAATTTGCTACCTATGTGTGTGTAGAGTCTCACACCTACGGTATGTCGTTTTGTTATGTTGGCACCCTTGGCAAAACGATGGCTTCTCCATTTGAAAGAGACATGATAGCAGCGGCGGCGCGAAATTTGAATTGGCGCGCTTAGATGATAAGCTCAGGTAAGGTAACGTTACGTTCCGTTTTACGAATTTGGAAAAAAATAAAGTTTTATTTATAAGTAGTGAAGTAACGTGTGTCAGTGAAAATTGTAGGGTAGGCAGTGCCTTTTTGCCTGTATGGACTGCACGCCCCTGAGTGGATTGGATCTCCAGTGCTCGCGAGATTGTTTGCGTTGGCGGAAAAGTTTTGAAGTGGATGTAGTTTGATGTGTTTGCACACGTTGGGTGCATGTGAGGTAAACATCGAACTGTATTGGTAGGAGATAAAATGTATCAAAATACTGCAATAACTGAAGTCATAAGAACTTTTGACTAAAAAAGTAAGTTGAAAGAAAACATAAGTTGCAAATGGTTGCAAAATATTTTATTAGAGCAAGTATTTTACTTAGCTAAACTTTTCGGTTATAGAAATAAATAATAATATTCTTCGGATGGGATTCTATAATATTTATTTCTGTTTTTATTATACACTTTGACAGGTTCTTTTTTAGCAGTACCGATATCTATTAATCCTTTGACATTTCATTGGGCCATGATGAGCTCGACGTAGAATCCGCGCTTTAAGTCAAACAATCTCAAATAATATAGATTTAATACATACTTACATAAAGTCACGCCTTTATCTCTTACGGGTTAGGCAGTGCATAAAACGTCTCGTAAAAGGCGCCTTCGCCACTTCTGACAAAAACTGACAGGTTGTCAGGCCATCGCCTAAATTACAATACACTGTATGTAACCCTCGAACGAATCCTTTTTGCTGACTTCTTAACATGGAGAAAGAAGGGCAGCTGGAACATTCTATGCTTTCTATCGCTTCCAGTCCAGCATGAAATAAAATTAAATTAGTTTAAAGGCGTTTGAAATGACCTTCCTCCCTTTGTAAATGATCGTCGACCGCAGCCCTATTAAGGTCTAAATTAGATTTCCAGACCAGTTTTTGGTAAGACTTCCTAAGAAAATATTCCGTTACAACTTTACTCACATTTAATGAAAGAAATAATTAAATAATTGTGATCTGGCTTTAGATAATAGGTAGTCGGTTAGGTAGGTACAACATTTGTTCCCCATTCAAATTGTCTGATTGATCGAAGTGGCCATTTTGTATGAGGTTTTTTTTTCTGTTGCTCAGTTTCGCTGCAAGACCAACCCCTTTCAGTTTTCGATACGTACACCAAGGGCGGATCCAGGTTTTTTTTTTTGGGCGGGGCACAAGTATGGACTGTGCTTCTAGTATCTGCCCCCCCCCCCCCCTAAATCTGCCCTCGTCATAATATATGGTGCAAATATTAGTACTTAATGTATACTGAAATTTAATTTATGTAATGAAATCTAATTTAATTTAGTGGGGCGTTCGTTGACACAAATTAATTAATTAAATATGGAAATTAAGACGTCGTCATTGCAATTGTAACATAAATCAAGGTTATGTGAAAATTTAACGTATGTAATTTAATATATATTAAATTTTATATTATCTTTGTATAATTTAATAATGAAAATAATTATTTAATTGTTAGCTTTCCGTCGGTGCGAAGTGCTATTCTTTTTCGTGGAAAATAATTATTTACCCGGGTAAAAAGTAGCAATTTGTTTTGCTACTTTGTTAGTTAATTATATAATTACATATACTAGTTATGACATGATTAATAATAATGAAATAAATGGTCTGTAGATTACAGTATTTTATGTATAGTATGATATGCAAATCAGTGTTATATTGGTAATATTATGTAGGTATTGTACATGTTAATATGAATGCAATAAACTTGTAACGAAGACTGATCAGAAGTGCAATGATCCTACAGAAATTCAATGCTTTTACAAAGTCTGTGATTTTAGTTTCAGTAGCCTAAATAACTCACACACAATCAGAAATTTACTTAGTTTTAAAGTAAGTAAAACGCAACACGCTTGAGAAAATAATAGTACAGTGCTTGATGTAGTGCTTTTAAATACTTACATATAAATGTAACTGTAGAACATAGGTACTATAATTCCTTATCAAGTGTAATTATTATAGGCTAAATATTTAGTTTTTAAGTGGTCCAATTACTTGTACCGAATAAATGTAAATTTGTATGTTGTTGAAAAGCTATCGAGCGCAGTATCTAATCAATATCTATAGTGTCCTAAAATAAAATTTAGAAATTATATCAAAATAAAGACCCGGTATTGAATTTTTATCGTACTACGACGTTATAAGAGGTAGTGTTTCAATTTATTTTCTCAAAACTGGTTATGAAAAATTACAAAAAGGGAAAAAGGTCGTATTTATTAGTAACTTTGGTTACAAAACAGTGAAAAATATTCCTTTTTCGTAGCTGGTTACGAAACAACCAGTTATGAAAGTGGCTGAAGGGTTTCAATTCAATCTACTGAAACAATTCCTGCTTCCAAAAATAGACGAGAATACTGCATCGTGCCAAATCTAAATTTACATTCCTACTGAAACGGATATTACAACGATAATATTTGCTGTATCCTTCCATTGTGCTGGAGGGTTGCTGACCGATATTATTCCACCATATGAACATATGAAAAAAATCTTAAATATGTATAATAAAAAGGTGGTTTGGTTATGTTGAGAGGATGGATAAAAGCAGATTGGCTAAACAGACATACATGGCGAGTGTGAGTGGGAACGTTGATAGGGGAAGACCTCGACGAACGTACCGCGATCAAATCGGGGACGTCTTAGAGAAAGGTCAGGAGCCGTATTTTTGAATCGCTCGAATTGTATTTCGCATACGAAAGAGTAACTTTCGCATGCGATTTCCATACAATTTTGCGCGCGAAAGTTGCTCTTTCGCATGCGAATTCGATTCGAGTGGTTCAAAAATACAGCTCCAGGTCAGGAGTACCCGACGAGCGTGCATGAAAAGATTGATGAATGTAGATGAAGCGAAAGAAGTTTACAAGGATCGTAGCAAGTGGAAGGATGTGATCTCTGCCTACCCCTCCGGGAAAGATGCGTGATGTTATGTATGTATGTATGTTAAATATGGAGGGCTTAAATTGTTTTATATTGAAATTCATTCAAATTGGGGCTTCGCCTTGAGCCGATTTGGGTAATTCTAAGCGAGGCCGGACGTTTATAAACAATTTCATCATTGTCATCCTCAACCTAATAAAATAAATGGTTTAAGTACTGCATGTCTGGATAGTGGCTATCAGACTAAATAATCATCAGGGGCCCGAATCGTATAAAAATGGTCTCTTGTCACGTTGTTGATTATGATTACAAAAGTTGTCCAGTTTCATGATCTAAATACAGCCTTGAAGACTCGGACGCCGGATACCGGACTTCTTCTTCTTCTTCTTTGTCCTCGCCTATTCCCGTTGTGCGGGGTCGGCTTTCTTAATCTTTCGGCGCCATTCACTTCGTTGGTACGCATCGTCGTCTAAAGCCAAGCTTTTGCATATCCTTGCGGACATTTGTCATCCAGGTAGTTTGAGGTCTACCTCTCCCTCTCTTTTTTGTATCCATGGAAAGGCACTTTTTCACTATGTGGTCATCGGGTCTGCGCATAACATGGCCGTACCACCTTAGCCTGGTCTCTGAGATTTTTTCAGTAATGGGCGTTACTTTGGAACCGTACATTATGTATATGTATGTACCGGACACCCTGTATAAAAGTACAATTTCCCAGTCAAATGAAACATGTCCAATATAAAATTTATTCACAGAAATATACCTCATTTCATGTATTGAATTACAACAGTTAGCTTTTAAGTGTTTGCATGTGCAGCGGCCATTTTAAACCCGTGTTCTGTTGTTGCAGGTATGTCGACTGGGCTATGGTATGTTATCAGAGTAAAGCTGTGGCCAAACTGACGCGGTTCTACGTCCACGGTACGTCTGGTATTACCTATAGGGAAATAGAGCAAAACCTGCAAACTCTTTTCCTTAAGATCTCTTACAACTAAGCAATTTTCAAAGCATTTTGCTTTGCCTTTAACACTCCGCTCCTTTTTAAATGCATCTTGAGCTCCAATATAATTATTCTAGACCATTTATTGCACTAAACTAGAAAATCTTCAGCGGGAAACCTTCTTCGAGAATGATTCGAGCTTTGAGCATGTAGTCAAAAATATTTTCTTTCTTAAATATTTGGGAAAGATTGTGCTGAGCTTCAAAAATAATTTGATCATATTTGTTACATAATGTTTTATGATATGACTGATGTGTGGGAGCACCTTACACAGTTTCCTATTATAACAAATATCTTGGGAGATATAGGCGTGATGCACTTAAATTATGTATGCAAAAATATAAACACAACACAAGCAAACACAACTTTTTTTTTTTATAAACCCTTTTCGTGAGCATTTCCGTGAAGCTTCACAATTTTCTTGGTCGGTGCACTATAAATTTGCCACGGGCGTCTAACACTCGCCTCTCTTTTGTTGTCTGCTCACAGCGCCGATATATTCCAGACCACTTATTTCCATCCTAGACTGGAAATTATAGAAAAACCATATAATGTTCCTATCCTACTGCTTTAGTGAGCACTTTCAAGAGGTACTCCAAAATTTTCTTGGTCGGTGCACTATAAATTGGCTTGCATTCGCTCCACGTTCGTCTAACGCTCGCCACTTCTTTGTTGTCTGCTCTCAGCGCCGATATATTCCAAACACTTATTTCTTGGAGAAATACTTTTTCTGCAGCAGAGTAACTGCCTTTGAAGACGGGTCTTCTTCTGACTAGTCGACGTTTGTCCCGGTGAACCATTGTGACAGGGTTTTTAAACCGCCTACTTTGTTTCTGATATGTTTAAAAAAAAACTTCTTAATTTTTATCGTCGGTGCACTGTAAATTGGCTTGCATTCGCTCCACGGGCGTCTAACACTCGCCGTTTCTTTGTTGTCTGCTGCCGATATAACTATTATAAAACACTTATATCTTGGATGAAAATAATTGTTCTGCTTCAGAATAACTGCTTTTAAAAAAGTGGTAAAGAAGAATCAACGTTGCTGTTTGTTTCTTCGAATTGACTTACAAGTTGTTTCGCTTGTTTGTATCTTACTCGTCTAGACTGCATAGTGAGCATTCCTTGAACAGTAAAGCGTTGATAAGATTTCTAAAAATATATACCTATACCCTACCTACATGTTCAACTTCCAATAGAACGTGAGTAGAAATATAAAACAACTAAAATGCTTATTATACGTGTTCGCCCCATCTTTTATCTAGGCAACTTACTTATCGAGAATATTGGTATATTTCAGTATATTCTGTACACTAAAATGGCTTAGCATTTTCATAATAAAACTGGACTATCTTTAATTAAAAACTTTCTATTATAATAATTTAACATTCTTAGAGCTTTTTTTTTTTCAAATGAAATACAGAGCATCTTTTCTAAAGAATTAATTATTTTGAAACTCTTAAATTTCCTTTAAAAAAATTCCCAGACTTCTAGACCAGACGCACTTACCTACGTACATAGTAGTTTTTTCTTTGTTGTCTACTGCTTGATCTAGTCTGTGTGTTCCCAGTATATTCCAGACAACTTATTAAATTTGCATTTTGAGAGTCATATTTACAAAGATACGTCCAGCATACATATGTTCAGTCAAAATGTATAGTGACTGAATTGATTGACTCTCATCAATATTTATTCTTCCGTTCGTT